>JAHDVE020009629.1:0-46410 GCA_022606495.2 Halesus radiatus | reverse complement strand
ATTTAAAAAAAAGTTAAACGTTCGTGTAATAAATTAGCTCGATGATAAGTTGCAGTAATTTAGCAGCTCGTCTAATAATAATAATAATAATATCTTTATTGTAATTAAATTTAACTATAACTAAAAGACACTTATAATATAATGATTTAGGCGTACAGTGGTTTATAAAGAAAAAAATAATAATATAATAACAGTTATAGTTGAAGTTTCACATAACCCACCTCACTAGGCCTGTGTTGAGGCAGTAATTTTGCAAATTATTTTGTAATTTTAAAATAACTATGAATATACACTTATATTAAGATACGCTTTGTAAATCGTTGACTTCGAAGGACTTTCTCTACTCACTGGCCTAAAATTGCATTTCTACTGGTAATCCGTATTCCAATATTGCAATATTTCTTGAATTACATAATATGGATTGCGCATTACTGTACAAGTAATGCAACTGAAACTGAGTCAAGGGGTTTTTCAGGAATCTTGGCACCTAACCAGAGGACCATTGCATAAAGTCAACAACAGCGGGTTAAACGGGTGGTATATGCGGATAGCACGCACAACCCGATTAAGAGGAATGGCTGCACTGCCTTAATTTCATACATAACTTCATTTTGGATTTGAGGCCAAAATATCCATCCAACCTGAATGATATATTTTTTCAATTAAAGAATTAGTAAATATCTAGTACGTATGAGATGTAATTTATTTATTTTTGTTTTAAATTATGAATTACATGCCACGAAAAAAACAGTTTTCATAATTTTAGAGGCAACTTTTATTTGCGGGTTTATTGTATTTTTTTTTTAAATTATAGTATTTGCTATGTAAATATGATTACGCAAATAAAAAGAAATAAAACATTAAAAAAAACCCTTTTCGGGTCAATATTTTAAATTATGTACCGCAAATTTGTGTTCCAACGTAAATTGGTCGTTTTTAATTTAATTTAAAGTCCACTTCAAAAACTTTTTTGTTAAATCACCGTTAGCCCCCAAATAATTTTTAAAGGTGCCTCAACAATTATTAGATAACTCCAACAGTAATTACAAGCTTTAATTTCTTTTTGCATTTTACAAAACTCTTAATTATAAATAATGTAATTAATAAATTAGAAAAAAAATCATATCCTCTAGAAATATTAGATCAGGCATTTCGAAATATGACTAAAATTAAAATACATTATGTTTATATATTCTGCGCGCCTTATTGGTGAATTTCTATTACCACGTACTTTTACTCTTCTATTTTATATTTAGATTTTTGAATTAACTATCACGTACAACAAAACAAACTGTATCTATATAACACTGTTGATGTATTTTATTTCTACACTTAGTTACCATTACTGTTGCTAAATGGCGCTGCTCCCCAACTCAAACACGAGCAATCTTTCTCTATTGAGTTGGGTAGTTTTTGTTAAATAAATTTAAACTTTTTTTTTGTGGTTAGCTATTAAGATATATCTGTACTATTACATATTTTATATGTATTTGTATTAAATAATAAAAAATAAAAATAAAATAAAAAAGAATCCACAGAAATTATTTTCCTTAAGGCCTTCTGTGTGGAGTTAATGTAAAACATATATGCCAAAATACAAATTGCTCAGGAAAAGTGAATATTTGTCGATTTATAGGAAAAAAATATATTGAAACATTATTTTGGCCTTGAAATCGACGAAAGTATTCAATGGGACTCCCACATAAATAGCATTATAAATAAACTCACCAAGCTCATATTCTTCTTCGGATGTTTACTAAATATACCACACGAAAATCATATTTTAATATCTACTAAGCTCTTTGCCAATCATGTATAAAATATAGGATTATTAGATGGGGATATGCCTCGAATACTCACATGAAGTAGCTCGTAAAAAAAAAATAATAGCCTAAGAAGTACCCATAATAACTATGTCTAAACACATCTTGAAAAACCGCAATGTTTCAGAATTATAAAACTATTAAAAAAATGCACTTCTCAACTTTAAAGGAAGAAAATGAGTACCTCACTGAGCACCATAGCTACACTACAAATACAAAAACCTCAAATCTACTTCACATTCCCAAATGAAATACATCTTTCTGACCGATAAACCATACATTTCATGCAAAAAAATCATATAGTGCCTTTCAAAAATAAATTATAAATACAATAAAAAACAAGTTTAAAAACAACATCAAACTATGGCTTAGTAAATATGAAAAAAAAAACCTAGGAATAACACCTAAATTCCGCCTCGGAACAGGAATCCCCGGTGAGGGAGACTGTGAATATAAAGAACTTCTTTTAAACTATACTTATACTTAATTATATATATATATATATATCATGGGAGATATCGTATATATTTTTAATTATCTTTTTAGCTATCTTCAATACAAAAACTTTTTTTTGTTTTTTTATTTCTCTTTAGCATGCACTATAATTTTATGTATTATTCATTTTTATGTAAGACACATTTTTATGTTGTTCGAAATATAAAAATACCTAACTATTTTTTCACTACGTCATGCACTTGCATATTATATAGCGTGTAGATTATATTATTACTATTTTGAAAATATTTTTACATGTCCTACTACCATTACAGTAAGCGGAAGATGTTGCTGGTGTGTCGTGATGGAAGACTTAGACATCCGAGGAATTGAATTCACGATGCCTGGGTGAGACCGAGACGCGATGCCAACTCAGTCACTTACCGATCACATATTACACACTTATATACCCACTATTAATTATGTTATTTTTTTGTTATCTACTAATTTAAAACCTATTTTATTTCTGTATTTGGCGCTTATTCATGTAAGACGTAAAAAAACACCAGTTCCAAAATAATTAAATGATACATAACGTAACACATGATAAATGTATCTTAAAAGTCATTAATAAAAAAAGGAAACTAAAGAAATGGCACTTTAGACCTTTAGAGTAACACCCACCATTTATATTGAACGGGTAATTTTTATATATGTAAATAAGAGAAATTAGCTTTTGATACTTCAAAATCTAGCATTTGACAACTATTAAAGATTTATTTTTATTTTTTTAAATTTAATGTAAATCAAATTATCGGTAAAACCATTATAAATCATTACCCATCCATCCAAATTTTTAAAGGAGTGGGGGTAAATTAAATCATATAAATAAGTCGTCGCAATGTGGATTAACCACAGTTTGAAAATGGCCTTAAACGCCGAAACCGCTGTCACAATCATAACAACTAAAAATACTTGCAGAACTTAATAATAACATTATTAAATTTGATTTACATTAAATTAAAAAAAAAATTAAATGGAGTTCTACGAATTAAACACAAAAACAATTAATAAACTATATTTTCTTCAAATGCTTTATAACTTTGTGGCATCATTATTAATTATATAATTGAAAATACACTTTGTGTATACCACTTTATTTAAAATATATAAATATTTCAAATATTACCACTTTATTTAAAATATATAAATATTTCAAATATTTATATATTTTAAATAAAGTGGTAAATACAAAGTGTATTTTCAATTATATAATTAATAAACTATTAAAGAATTAACCCATGGACTTCAAATAATTCGGGGAGTTGTTTTTTCCTATTGGGAAGTTCATTTTCCTGTAAGCATGAGTCACAAACCATAAAATTAATTACATGGATATGAATTATGGATATATATATGAATGTACTACATATGTAGATATGCAAATAGAAGATTTTTAAAATCCTTAAAAAACCGCTTGAAAAAAAGTTCATTCGATTATCTTCGACATGCTTTCCGCTAGTGTTTCACTAAAATCAAATTGTGTAAAGTCATTTAAAAAAAATCATAAGTTTAGCAAAATTATCTTGAGCCATTTAGCACGTTTATAAACGGGGTACCCCCTGTCTATTTATTTCCAGAGTGCAATTATTTACAGGGGTTTTGTTTATTTATATAAACTGTAAATAATGCCTCGCCTCGCCTAGAAAACAATGCAATACTTACATGAATCCTCCCACGATTTATTCACGATACGTAGACACTAGAACGAAGACAGTTAGCGGCGATGGCGAAATGTTAATGCATTTAAATGCAGTCACAGTTTATTTAGTCAAAAAACGAAGAGTGCCATCGCCACCGCAGGAAGGCATTTTACCAACAGCATTCAACCATTGAATAGACAATCTATAGACGTTTTGTGATCTACACTGATTTGAAAGAAGACCTTTTGAGTTTTAGACACCAGACAGGCTAATAAAATTGATTATCGCTTCAAGAAAGAATTTAAAAAATGCATGTACTTGAATAATTCTACCTCAAATAAGAGGAAATTGACTTATCACACGGACACGCTTTAAGCACTCTTCTATAGATTTTTATATATTCAGTGCGCTCAACGCAGTAATTACGTACGGCGAAGAAACTATGGATAAAACGTGTCCTCGGGGAATATCGGATTTAGCCAATGATGAGCGAATGTTTAACATTTTCCCAGTGGAAGCAGGGAAATTTGTAAATAATTCTGTTTATCTCACGTTTAGCTTTAACATCATTCATAACACACGGCATTATACTCTTACTCATCAATGTATTTCAAGCAAAACCATTTTTTTTAATGTGAATACAATACTCCTGTGAGTCCCAACTGCTTCCAACCATCTGGAACCAGTGAGACTATGGCATACCCAATTGGGGTATGTTGTTGTTGAATGTATAGGAAAGGGGAAGTAGATGAGTAGATCATGGTTGGGAAGTACCTAGCTATTTAGTGCTGGTCACCAAACACGGATAAATCTATTTAAAGCAATGTTTAGATTCCGACTGGTGGTCTTTTACCAGGGCGATACTGAAAGTATCAACTATACTGAGAGGAGTACAGGAACAAAAAATCATAATCTCTATATTTTCCATAATATGTCCTACTCCATCTGATACAAAATGATGCGTGTCCAGTCCTGGACACATCTTAGAGGATGTGATGACTTAATGTGTTTTATTTTTATTTTTTATGCTTCACCTGACAGGAGCGCCCCTGTCTGTACACTGTATGTGTAAAGACAGAAAAGCCATTACCAAAAGAAGATAGAGGAACCGGCTGGGAATTATCATGAGGTGGGTTGAGGTAGGGGCTCAAGGTAGGGAGTTATTGATGATATAATAAATTATGTGAAAGAGGAAAAACGGATGTCATCTGGTCGCTCCATTAGCTGCTTTACACAAAACGAGACGGAGAAGTGACTCATTTTAATTAGGCCGACATTATCTATAAACGGGTGTAATGCTGTTAGCTCCTTCGAACAGGCATCTTTGAAATATCTGTAGAACAGACTCAGTATACTTACGACCGGTCAGTGGCTGAGTTGGCATCGGGTCGGGTCTCACCCAGGCGTCGTGAGTTCAATTCCTCGGCTGGCTAAGTCCTCTATTACGACACAAGCAACATCTTCCGCTTACTGTGATGGTAGTAGGAGTATTTCAAATATTGTCAGGTTATTCGTAACCAGGGAATATTTGTCTTTCTTTAAAAAAAAATTGCTTTCGTGCATTAGAGATGGTAATCGGTCTGTTAAGAACGGATTTTTCACGGACCGCCCTTTTTTATTTCCACAGAATTTTTGGAGCTCCAGCATAGATGTGGTTCCCGAATTCAATTATCGGACGTGTTTATCGCACTTCAGTATTCTTGTCCACTTTTAAGTAAGGGTCGCTAAGCAATCAATTGCACAAATTAAATAAAACACCAGAATTATTAAACTTTTCCCATATTTTTGCATTCTCACCTTCCTTTCTGCTCTCCGCTTACGGAAAACATAAAACGAATAATTCTCTATTTTATAAATACAAAAAGTACTTAAACAGATTAATAATAATTTAAATAATACATCATCAATTTATTTTACAACTGCAAAATAATGACTGGTTTTTCGGTGTCAAAATGTTACCGCCAGCTCTTTGTTCAAACCGGCCTTAATAAGTTAATACGCCATTATTTTAAAACTACGAATGTTATATTATTAACATCAAATACCCTAGAATATAAAAACACCTCCAGCTCCTGACATTTAACAGTAATTTGCTACATTAGCGACCCTAGCGGCACGCTTTGGAAGTAATGGTTTGTTTCATACATTTTAATAGATTTTATTTAAAACATGTTCTTAATAAATTATAGTACGTAATAGAAAATTCATAAAATCAGCTATAGGTAACCGGCATTTGAAATTACTACTTTTTAGGTTTGTACTAACAGTTATAAGCCTCGCCGCTTCACGTTCACGCTTCGCCTAGAAAGGGAATAAATGACTTATTTAATAAAATGTTAGAAAATTTCCTTAATTTCTTATTTTTAGATTTCTGTTTAGATTGTGTTAGCTTAACATATCACAATTCTGGAATAATTTTTTATTTATGTACAGTTTAATGACAATTTAAAGCGTATAAAATTAAAATAATAAAATCTTGTTTGTAAAATAAATAAAAAAATAAATAAAATAAATGAGAACGGGTCGTTTCGCCGACTCTTTTGTGTAAATCGGATCGTATGTGGAACGAGTTACCGGTATCTGACTTTCTTCCTATATTTAATCCGGACCTCTCCAAGGCCCGGATTAACAAATCCCTTCCGAGAGCCTCCTCGTTAACCCGCCTCACAACGTTACCCAGCCGGGTAACGACATAGTTCTTTTGTATGTTCTCCGTACGTACAGGGGCGCTCTTGTGAGGTGTCGCATAATTTATTTATTATTTAAATTCACAGAAATGTACGGAAAAACTCAATTCCACCAACGCAGGCCGCTAGAGGCGCCAATGTATTATGTTGCGATCTCAATGTGGGAAACGTCAGAAGCTGGTGGTATTGTCATATTTCTACGGTATTTGATAACATTAACGAGTCCACTAAATGCAACTTTTACAAAATAATTAAATAATTGAAACATGTTAACAACGGTTAACGCGTAGAATTAATTGGTGGTAATTCGCTTCCGATTAAAATTGATTGAATGCGAAAAGCAGTTCAACAATTATTATCGTTCGAAAGGATAATGAGTACGGCGTGATTATTGATCCGATAAATACTGACGGGCGTATGAACAACATGAACGTACCCACCGTGTTTTATCCAGAAAACATGTTTTGGAATAATAAATTATACATGCAATGCAATAGGTAATGACCGTGCATTGACATCGTCACATGGGAAATAAGCCTGTTTTTAGTTTATTACAAATGGTAATCGAATTCCGTGAAATGCGAATTCTGAACAAAGTTGGGGAAATAAAACGAAAATTTAAAACAGCTTCCAAAGGTATAGTACAACAGGAATGCCGTTATTTAATTTTTTTGTAATAAATGTATGTAAGTGCATATAATATAAATCACTTTATTACAGAATTATAAATAGGTACAATAGGTACCCAGGTATTTATAGTGATGACTAAAGAGATACACGGATAGAAGTGTGTTGTGTCCGTATATCCCAAGTAAGATAATTTTAATATTTCTGGTGAAATTGATCAAAGCAAAAAATGCGTTGATCTGTCTGGGGCCTAGGGAGATAAAAGATTTTCTTTCAAATCACTCTTCTTGGTATTATATGTTCAATTTGGGAGACGGGTATGAGTACGGTCGCCCCGTGAACCATTCATTGGATAAGCAACACCTCTACCATAGGTCACTCCAAGTGGTTCGCCACGTTTGGTGACTTAGCAGGGGTGCTCAGGTTCTTGGGGTGAGGTTTGTCTAAGTCTTGGCGGTGAATGCGTTTGCCCATCAACTGCGTGGTGTGCAGGATCGGGAGAGGCCGGTTGAGGGAGACCTCTTTACCTCTCCAGAAGGACCCTCCCCACCCATTGCCTTGCACAGTGGGAGGGATGGATTAATACGTCCGTCACCCCTGGGTGGTATTATTGGTATACAGCTTATAGGTTAAGAAATACTCTCAAGTTAGATAATTTAAAAAGTTTATCACACGTCCACTCAGTAATACAATATAATACAAGAGCCATTTTTCTTTATTGGCGTTGAAATATTAAATACATACATATATACTATGTTATTCTAAAATAGCGTTTATTTAAATATTATTATTTTAAAAAAAATAATAAATACAATAGGAATAGTATAAATAAAAAAAAAATGTTTTGGAATGGATAAAATATTTCAATAGTCTTCCGAAAAAAGTTTAAAAAAAAATTTCCGGAAAGAAAAAAACAAAAAAAACAAAACTAATTTTTCCAAATAAATATAATAATGATATGTTTAACTATGTATTCGTATTGCTAGTATCATGTTTAACTTCTATACCAAAACTCAAGAGCCAGTTCTCTTCATTGGCGTAGTAATAATATATTTTTTAAATCTATTGAAAACTTTCCAGTTTCTCATGAAAACTTTCCAGTTTCTCATGAAAACTCATGTAATAGAGATAGTTGTCACAACAGAGTTCTCAATGGCAGGGAAATTGTGTATGGTGTATAGTGCTATTTATCGTGCTGCACCTTCTATCAAGATTTACATATAATCTAAGGGCAATTTCGCATGCAATAATATACACACAGTATGATTATCAAACCAATATTTGCGAATAATATACCGAGATTGATCTTACATTAATATTGTTACGATTTACTAACAAACTAATCATAGATTACAATAATACATTATGCTGAGAATATGATGTTAAATCTGTACAACATCATCAACCTAAATGTGTATTGCTCTGTGATTAAAAGTAGGCTGTTTGTAGTTAAAGTAGTATAAAGTTCGCGTACGATTGTAGGTTGAATATTTGAAAAATTCCATTTTATTATCATCTTCCGGTGATTGTTATGTCCAACAGAATAAATTCGCATAAAATTTGTAATGTTAGCCTTTAACATACATTATAGAACATTTTTATTTTTTTTACAATAACTCCATACAGGAGGCCCTCAGGGAAATTATTTCCTTCAAAGCCAATATCATCTTTGAGGATGCTGTGTGGAGGGCCTTTTATAGCACAGGAAGGAGTAAACCTGGGTTTTGAAGAGGTCTATGTTGTAGGAGGGAGGAAACACAGAGACCGGCAAATCATTCCACAGCCGAGCTGTTGAACACAAGAAAGTCGTAGAAGCGACACGTTCTCATGTGACAAATGTCAACCGTGTGCAAATGCAGGGCTCGCGTTCGGTGCATTTCCCGACCATGCAACGGTGCCAAAGAGATCAATGACACTATTTCCTCAGAGTATCTTCCATTAAAATACCGGTAGAACAAGGACATCATTCCCACTTGACATCTGTGTTTCAAAGACTGTAATCCATTTGTTAAGATAGGCGAATCTAACAACGGACCTCCCGTTTCTGCAGTCAGGGGTTTTTTTCAGATATTTTAGGGCTTCCGACCAGAGGTGGCTGCCAAATTCTAGAGTGGGGCACACTTGCGATTTGTAGAGGGTCGGCAGTTGTGGACTATTAAACTATCTGCGGGCTCTGTACAATACGCCCAGCTTCTGAGAGGCTAACTTTACTCTGGCTTCGATGGAGCCCCCATACCTGATACACTTAGGGTTATACCAAGCATATCAATGGAGGGCTTGTTAGGAAGATTGCTTCCGTTAAAGGAGACTAGATTGTCATTTCCATCCCTTTTATACGTAATCAGACATGATTGGGTATTTGAAACATTAAATTCGACGAGGTTATTCTTACCCCAAGAGGAAACCCTCTCGAGGTAACCGTCCATTCTCTGCTTCAAGGCCCTCTGAGCCGTTGGAGCTTGTGTGCATGTAGAATCATATTCATTTGGAAAATATTACCAATTTCTGGATACTGTTTGGAGAATGTAAAAAAAAAAGCTTTTTAAACTTACGTTCATCTTCCTATGAGTCATCTAGGAGTTGTCATTTAAAACCTTTTAAACCTCATTTTTTGTTTACTATAAAATGTCAGACTTGTTTTGGGCAAATTTCCTGCAGCAATTTAAAAAAAAAAAGTTAAATTATACAAAAAGGCATCCATTAAATAAAACTAATAAATCAACCGAAAGCGTACTTTATACTTTAGTATTTAACTTCTTAATTTAACCTCCAATAAATAATATATATTTATAACAAATAGGCAATATTTAGAAATCTGAAATGATTATAGATAGCGCGGAACAAGGGACATTTGGGTTGTAAGGGCCCATTCAACTTCCTTTCCGCTCTCGACGCTTCCCATCCCGCCCTCTCCCCTTCCCGCACTTCACCCCGCCGCTCCGGGTCCGGAGCGTAGCAGCCAGCAGCCAGCAGCTTACGTTGTTTAAAGTGGTCAGGTCGGTACCTCCGGCGGCTGATTTATGTGTCGAGATCTGGGAAACACTTTAATCAGATTGAATGGGAGAGGTAGTCTCACTACGACTTTATTTACCACTCGCGTTAAAGATGCCTCCGCCAACCCTCGAGCACCGGCAGGAGTGTTGATTCGGATTAAACTGCCCGATACCGTTCATATCAATGGGTAATTGGAAAAATAATTAGTTCGGGGTAAGAAGGTCTCACCCATTTAATGAGTGAGCCATTTAATTAATTTATTATTATTATTATTTCATTGTAGGAGTACGATGAAAGTAGATTGATTTCTGTAGAAATGGTATCCCCGAGGGGAATGCGTAGTAAAACTTTAAAAAACAATAGTTAACTTCTATAGCGTAGTTTTGTGAAGGTTGTCCTTAAAAGTGCCTTTCACTTACTAACATAACCTAATATAATTAGAAAATAACAGCTAAAATAAAATGTTACTGTTACTGTTAAAAATGCAGATATCCTGAAATAATGTAAAGCAGGTAAAAACGTAATGGATTAAGAAAGGGATGCTTAGATGTATTAATAAAACGAATGTATTAATTTCAGCAAATAATAGGTTAATACATGAAAAGCACAGTTATCTACCAAAACAATTAATTATTTTGCTATATTTTTTAAATATTGTCATACAATAATTTAACTATTTATAGAATGGAAAAATTAGGATTTGAGTAATTACAAAACTCTACTATCAATGGTATTATAATGGAAAATAATTTTTATATCAATAATACAACTTTCGTAAAAATGCTTTTTTTTTTTCTCTTTCCAACTAACTAATTAGGTTAAATGTGATTATCACGTTTGTAAGGAACTAGCAGTTAAATTGTCACCAAATTTTAAAGCTGCCTTTAAGATAGTCTTTTAACAGATCAATAAATATTCTTTCAACAATTTCATAAATGGTCACGAAGAGAGTTATAAAATTCTCAAAATAAGGCTTACATCTCTATAGCAGTCTTAATATTTTTGCCTGAACATGGTCAAGTAATAAGATTATTAAAAAAATGTATTGATCACAAAAAGAAATTTTGAACAACCATTTGTAAAGTTATAATATATCGAAAATTCTGTAAACGTTATTTTAAATAAACAGATGTAACAGTTGTATGAAAAGTCTGTAAACGTTATTTTAAATAAACATATGTAACAGTTGTATGAAAAGTCTGTAAACGTTATTTTAAATAAACAGATGTAACAGTTGTATGAAAAGTCTGTAAACGTTATTTTAAATAAACATATGTAACAGTTGTATGAAAAGTCTGTAAACGTTATTTTAAATAAACAGATGTAACAGTTGTATGAAAAGTCTGTAAACGTTATTTTAAATAAACAGATGTAACAGTTGTATGAAAAGTCTGTAAAGAGCTATTTTTAAGACAAATTCGTCCAGGAAATTTCATTATAATGATTTGTTGAAACAAATTTGAAAACTTTTTTCCACTTTATATATTTTGACCGAACCGGTTTCAGTCCATCACGGCCACCTTTAGACGAGTACATTTTTTTTCTTAAACTACGGTATATATACAATTTTTATGGTAAAATATGATTTTATATACATCTAATTAATCAGTATTGCTATATCCAAAAATTATAAATAGTTTAAGAAAAGGTGTAAGAGTATGAAGATGATCGTGATAGGCTAAAACTAGTAAAAAAAAAAAAAATTTTTTTTTAATAAATCATTAGTCGGATAGTTGTTTCGAAAAGTTTTGAGATAATTTGTATTTTTATTTCTCCCACAAATAATTTTTTAAAAAGTTCTCTAAAAACAGATATTTTGTAAATATACCATGTAATATTCGTACTACAGTACAGTACGACTTATAACAGTAGCATAATAATGTTATGCACTTATTTATCAGATATAATATAGCATGTATAATATTTTTTTTACAGAAAACTTTTATACGAAATAAAGTGTTCAAAAATAGTATCGATTATTTAAAATTTCAACCATAATCAAAAAAACATTAAGCTTTCCACTTAAATATCATTTTCTAAGAATATTAAGTCTTGCATGTCTACTGACCAGAACAGATATGAAAATCTTAACTATATTTTTTATGTAAGAGCGTTCAATAATTTTTTTAATGGATTTTGGTTTTAATAACTAAATCATTTTTAATGGTATGAAGTCAGCTTATTTTAATTAGCCTCGTAAATAATACCGTTAAGAATTTTATATTTATACCCATTCCAATCTATCTAATCGGAAAAAAAAGTGAAGAACCATTTAAAAAAACAGAAGACACTAAATGGAATCAAAAATGGCTACATTACCACTCAACGTACTTAATGCTAAGAAAACCAAATTAATCTCCTTCAAAATAAATAAAAAAAAATTCAAAAGGGAACTTTAACTTGAAAATTGACAATGGAAGTGTGCCTCATTGGAAAAAATTATTCAGATAACGTATCTAGTCGTATGAATAGATCAAATTTTAGAACGGACTAATCGCATTAATTACTTAAATAATTTTTTTTTAAATTTTGTGTGAATAACGTGCAAGAGTCCCAACTGCTCCCAACCGTATAAAGCCAGTCATATCATGCATCTTCCATTGAAATACCAGTAGAACAAAGACGGTCATATCTTTGTATTGTTTCTTCATTTGAACTCAAATATTTATGAACATATCAAATGTGAAGGAACTTCAAATACAAGGAGCGCTATTACGGTCATTTTAAAGGAAGATTCCTTATCTTTTTCCTTAGGCTTCTAAGGAAAAAGATAAGAAAGGATAAGGACTTCTTGATTAACTGCGGAATTCCGGAGAGACACAGTAAAAAATCTTAAACGGATTGTTAATATATAATTTCTTCAAACGATTGGTAACTTTGTGGCGTATTAATTTTGAAGAGTTTATTTTAAAACACAAATTAATGAAATTTCTTCAGGTGACACAAGGTTTTGAACCAAAACTTTTTAAAACAATACATTTTCATTTTATTTTTAAATATAATAAATACGCCTTTTAACGCAGTTTTTTAAAAAGGTACCTACCGCACTACATAGTATGACTTTTTTGTCAGTAATTCTAAAAGTGACGTTTTCCGTTGTGGTTAATCTTACCGACCATAAAAACATTATTAACATTCTGTTTAGAATGTTTTTAATATGTCTCTCTGGAATTCCGCAATTATTCAAGAAGTCATTATGCCTAAGGAAAAAGACAAGGCATCTTCCTTTAAAAGAACCACAATAGCACTCTTGGGCTTCAGACCTATGCATATCGTAAATCAGTGCAGAGTTCATGTGTCGTCGTTGTGAAATGCCTTCGTTATATGGATACTTTCTTCAATCTTAATCAATGCAGATGATTTCATCGATTTTTATTTCATCATCTGGTCCCTGCGGAAAGTAAAAAAAAATATTTTGTTAGATTGCAGGACCCCGGGGATGGAATTAGTAGGGTTGCTAGGAATATGATCCAAAAGTATTTGATAGGATAATCTACGACTCAGTTATCCAGCTCGCTGAATATGTTGGTTCCCCATAGGCTATAATTGCATTAATACCACACTGGATTTAGTCTCAAGCAGTTTTCCTATACCCATGTTTAAAATAAAAGCTTAATTTTCTATCGATCTTTTAGAACACTCGTTTATAATCGGTGCTACTTGAAACATCAGGGTTTCATAAACTTGTTACAAAATATCTCGAGGTATTGAAAAATCATTTTACAACTGTTTTATTATTAGTTTCGTAACTAATTGACTTTAATATTCAGCCAAGTTTCAAACGCGTTCAATGAATTCAAAAAAGGTTATGAACCCCTTTACTGGAATTATCACTGATAATATAACCATCATGGAGGTTATATTTCCACCAAGGTCATCAAGACGTCTTCCATTTGTTGTTATCGATTTGTTATTGAGATAGTAAAAGATAAATCATTGCGGTTAATACAATGTAGGTAAATTTTCGGGTTTTGATTACCCGAGACAGATTAATATTAATTTATGGTAATAATATTTTTTTTTTACGGTAACTCCACACAGGAGACCCTGAAGGAAATAATTTTCCTCAAGGTCTATATCATCTTTGGGGATGCTGTGAAGGGTCTTTTAGAGGATGGGAAGGAGTGAACTTGGGTCTCGAAGAGGCCCATGTTATAAGATGGAAGAAACACAGAGGCCGGCAGATCAAATTAAGTGTTAAATACAATGCAAAAATTACCGTAAGGTCGATGATTTCAATATCCGTTTCTTTTGTAGGGTTCTGCTTATTTATTAACTCCTTGTGCTGTTTTTCGTTACTCCGTAAGAGGTGGTTTTGTAGTGGACGATAAGCCTTGTCCGTTATTATATTTTTAAATAAACGGTTAATACTTTTCTGTAAAAAACATAATATTTAGTTTTAGCCAAGTCTCAAAATCAAACAAGTATAATATTTAGGTATTTAGTAAGACTTTGAGAGAAATACAGCCGATGGTGAAATTTTGATAATATTCTTCTTCTTCGTATGGCGGCGAAGAGTTGGTGGAGGTCAAGGTGAGATTCTGAGGTTATTCAGTCAGTTGACGACATCGGAATTCAATCGATTCAGCACAGATGTTCTTCCGGAAAACTGTCAAAGGGGTTATTTTTATGACATGCATTCTTATGATGGTAAAGTACAATGCTGATTTTAATAGGTAAAGTAGTTAGACGGTTAACAGAATGCACCTATTTCTATAAGCAAGATAAATTACGAGAAAAAAATGTCCACAAGTAATACGACTTTCTTTAATTATTATTATTTTTTAATTAACGTATAATCGCCTTATGGCATCATTTTCAATTAATTGTTTATAAATTATTTTGTTTAACCCACTATTTAATAAACGCATATCAACATGTTTCGAAACCAATGTTTCCTTAATCAGGATACAAAGTACACAAAAAATATTACGACATTGTAAGCAAAGAAGAATTTTAAACATAAGAAAATCAATAAAAAAATAACAATACGTGATGAGAGACGGAAAATAATCGAGTTTGATGTAAACATAATTATATAAAATAAAAACAAAAATTTATAAATTACTAGTTATAGCAAATACTATGTTTATATTGGAAACAAAACGCTATTTATCTATTAAATAGTGGTTGAAAGAAAAAAAATAATTGGTGAATGTTAAATATGAAGCAGAAAATCTGTCTTCTGCAGTAAAAGGATATCTGCGAGTTCTGGCGTCATCGCTATTACTTCCTCTAAAATTAATGTCAATGCAGTAATTATTTCAGTAATTAACATCACATTCGTCATGATCATGTAAAGAAACGCTAGAAACAAAATCCCTCCACACAGCATCCCCAGAGATGATATAGACCTTGAGTGAAATTATTTCCTTCACGGTCTCCTGTGTCGAGTTACCGTAAAAAAAATGGGTCTCCTGTGTGGAGTTACCGTAAACAAAATGGGTCTCCTGTGTGGAGTTACCGTAAAAAATGGGTCTCCTGTGTGGAGTTACCGTAAAAAAATGGGTCTCCTGTGTGGAGTTACCGTAAAAAAAACGTATTGCTTCATCCATTAAATCGAAAAAAGACTCAGGCAAAATAGGGTAGTGAAACGAGTATGGTATAAAACTGCCAGTGATTGTTCATTAGTTATATTGCTCACGTCGTTTGTCGTCGTCACAGCTTCATTTTTTTTACTAGGCTCGTGCACAACTCCTTGCTGTTGATTTTTTGAAGCGCCAAACAGGGAGAAAAAACAATAGTCCACCTGTAAATAAAGATTCATATATGGTTCATCTGATTTAGGCACTTATAACGTAAGTACAATTTAATCACTGTCGTAAATATACGGCAACTATAAAATTTCGGTGAAACGATTTCCTAGTTCTTTTTAACATCCAACCAAAATGAGCATAATTTTTTTCTTCTTAAATATTCGATAAGTGATGTTTAGGCTAGCATTAAAAATGGCCCAAAACATCACTTTACAGGTTGCTAATGCAAGAATACCATATATGATTTATCTGTAAATTCTATACGCGTAGTTAGGAAATACATAAGGTTTCGAAAATAAAATATTCCTGGAACAATTATTTTTAAATTCCATGAAATACATCACAAAATGTCTGGAAATAGGCGCAGTTTGAAATCCAATGAAAGCAATTTTGAAAGGTTTACCTCAAAATTCCAGTACGTATTCAAACGCAATTTAAAAGATTACAGCTTGAGGATTATTGTCGTTTGAAACATTATGCATTTTCCTAATTACCCGTATAAAATTTACAGATAAATCATTAGTAGTATTTCTTGAGTTACCAACCTAAAAAGCGTGTAATTTTTGGGTGCCGACCGTTAAGATTATATGAAAAATTTACCAAGTTGTTATCAAGTACATCTTCATTAGCACTGTCCTTGTCAACATTCTGCCTGTCCAATAAAGCCTCATAGTCATTGTTTTTGGAGTCGTTAAAAATTACGGCAAGAACTTCATTTAATGTATAGGGAGGGTTTACCTGCGAAAAAAAGTTCATATGAATGGAATTGTGCACATAAAGGATGATTAATATATGGCGTTGCCCTATTCAGTCTACTTTTAAATGTGGCGCAAGCAAAGTATCATGTAACCCAAAATACAAACCGCGAGATGAACCAACCTGTTTGATATACTCGTAGTCATAGTTCATAGTGACATGTGAATACAGACATGGTGACCCAAAAGACGCATTCATTGCGATTGTACAAGCAGTACTGGAGATAGGTCGCCAAACAAAACCAATAAATTACTGCTTGCGTTTTAGCAATACTCAAATAAAATAATGTATTTTTTTGTTGCTAAATTACATAAGCTGGGAAATCAATAGAAAAACCATTATCAACAGATTTTTCAATCCAATCTGTAATCAATACTTATCAGACCAGTACTAAGATGCAATACAAAAATTAATGGGAAACTTTTTTAGAGACAATCCCCAGGTAGAAAATTACTAATATAGTTTACGCATTCCGTTAGTCAAGCAGCCATAGAAGGTAAGACTAATATAGGCACTTAAAAAGTTATTTTTATGTTAACGCATACATTTTCTATGACGACTCAAAGTATGCCATTTTCTATTTGCCGCCTAAAAATATGTTTGTGCCAGTAGTATTACCTATACCATAATGATGTTAGAGTCAGTTCAAATCGTTTTATGAATTAGCGGTTTTAGACTGTTTTTGAAATCAGCAATTATAATAACAAAATAAAGCATTTTTAGTACTATGATCAGAACCAGAAAAATAAATTTTACGTATTCCACATATTTTTATCACGATCGCCATTTTTTAAAAAATTATCCTGTTCTGCTGTAATTTAACATTTCAATTAAATTCTGGTGATGAAATGCGTTCCTACCTTGGAAGTGTCGGCAATGAACATAACATCCCTGATCGGGATCCCAGGAATAATTGTCGTGGACACTGAGCGGGCTAATGGGCTTGCGACGAAGCTGGAAGCTGAGGCTGAATCAACACTCGCTATAGGAGTGGGAACATGTCATACTCAACTAACTCCATTATGACAGTGTGTCAAATGACAGAGAATGCGAAAAATCACCCTTTATGATATTATAATCCAAAAGGAATTAGAGACGGCCCAAGCCCCAAACTTCTTACAATGTACAGGTATTAACCGAATTCAATATTTTTGGAATAGAAAATACCAATATTGGAGTATGAAAGTGATGAAAATCGATTTATCTACATTACCAATTTCTTATCTAGACCTACCTAGGAAATTACGTTGGGGAACTAGATTTTATTATCAATTATTCCCAATTGTCCGGAGCCAGTAGGACCAGCATTTCAATTTTGTTATGTTGTGGAGATGAAGGAAAGAAAGGAGATGGAAAGAGGAAGATGAGAATTACCAGACTATTCAAATCTGGCCACTAAACACGGCTAAGATTATTTCAAGCAACGTTTTGACTCTGAATAATGGTTTTTCGCAAAGGCGATACTTAGGGTGTATTCCACTCTGTAGGTAACTAACTAACTAACTAACCATCACGCCGTTTCCCCGCAGGGGTAGGCAGAGAGGACGGACCGCCAAACAACTCGATCTTGGCATACACTTCTTGCTTCATTCACTTTCATACAGCGTCTCATACATTCTCTTCTGTTATTCCGACTTCTGACATGGCCCGACTCAAGTATTTGATTCACTTGATCGTGCCACGTCTTCCTTGGACGTCCCCGGCTTCTTCTTCCATTCACATTCGCGTCATATATTCTCCTTACACTCCTTTCTTCATTCATTCGCTCTACATGCCCAAACCATCTAAGCGTCCCTTTCTTAATCTTGCTCACTACGCTTACATCAGCCTTGCATTCTTTACGAATCTCAACATTTTTCACACGATCATACATGGTTTTACCACACATTCGTCTCAGAGATCTCATTTCTACAGCATTCAGTCTACTTTCATCCTTCCTCTGCCAGTTCCATGCCTCACTGCCATACATCAAGGTTGGTATCAGCACTCCATTGTGGACTGCTAGCTTCGCTTCCTTGGACAACTTTGTTTGCGCCAACCGCGTTCAGTCCTCCGTTAATGGAGTTTCCTGCATTCACCCTTCTTTCAATATCCCTATCAGTCTTTCCATCTCTCGTAAACATACTTCCCAAATACACAAACTCGTCTACCTGCTCCAAGTATTCGTCATTCACAACTATATTGCACACTGTGTTCGTACTCTCTCTTTCAAACACCAGGTTGCTCTGTAGGTAATATTTAAAAAAAAACATCCATTGGAAATAATGGGTAACTACTAAATAGACTAGGCTCAGTGGAATAAGGTAACACATTTGAAATTCAGAATGGTTATATTGTCGGATTACTTGAACCTGTGCATTTTAATCATTGATTTGTATTTTTTGTTGATGATAGACATAAGGTCAAGGATATAATAATATAAACGCATGCTTACATCCATTGTACTCCTGTATATTTTTTTTCTTTATGACAGTCACTTAACTTCTCTCGTTTTCTATTAGATGCTACAAAATAATTGCTGAATTTACTAATATGATACCGCAACAAAACCAACCTTCACCAATGCACTTCCAACGCATGACTGAGGGAATTTTTCATAATTTGAAAACAGCCTACTATGCAAAAACTGCTATGGAAAATTACCAACTAGTTCATCGCTAGCCGAATTAGGACGGTGTGTCAGATTTCGAAATAACGCCATTTATTTTTTTGATACGTAGACTTATTTTTTTTAAATGCAATGTCAACAAAATTCAACAAAAACATATTTTGTACAAATTTTTTTCTCAACAATCAGCATTGCTGAGAAAAAAATAAATTCTTTCACATAAAGAATAAAATATAAGAACCATAATATATTGAGTATATATTATAATAATATTGCAGTTCTTGAGAAATGTTGTTAACGTTTAACGGAGAAAGTGTCAAATAATGTCATGGTACCTTTCTCAAATAATCAGTTGAATAAATCAATTTCGCACAAAAAATTCTGAAAAACGTAAACATCTTTTTGTTACGTAGGAACGTATATTTTTCACAAATATAAAGTTTGTAATGGGGGCATCTAAGCCTATCATCACATTCAGTATTATCACATAGTTTGACCTGGAGTGACGTGTGTTTGAGGACCGCTACACCGCACGGTAACCCAAGATTCTTAACACATAATGGACGTGCTAACGTTTATCGAAATTTTGAAAAGTGACATAGAACATTACAACAGTAAAGGACTCAAAAGTAAGAAATACTCTTGAATTGGCAATCAATTTACTAGAGGAAATATAGAAAACGGACAGAAACAATTTTCAAACAATAATTATTGAACTACAAAAAAAATTATCACTAAGTTAAACAAAAAATGAACAAAAACATATGCAATGATTCTAAAAGAGAGAACTGTTTAAAGAGAAGAACCTACATTTGCTGTCGTGATAACTGCTGAAGGTAAGGAAACATCAGAAGATATAAAGAACATCATGACTAAAACAATCAAAACACCTAATCTAGGAATTGGTATAAACGCAATAAAAAAAACCATCAAACAATAAAATAATTATAACCATCTCGAACAAAGAGGATGCTGAAAATTTGAAAACGGAAATAAATAAAAATAATAGCGGAATATCTGGAACAATATTAAAAAAGAAAAGACTGAATGATCGTGGGATGGGAGTATATTGAAGATTATTTTCTGCAAAATAACGAATCAAAGGATGCCCAAAACGAATCTATAAAAGTTACCAACTAAGAAATGTGATAATAGAAACAACAGGTCCAATCCAAAAGATATTACTTGAAATCAAAGGATCAATGTAGGCTTTCTCCGAGCGCATATTGAAGATTGCAATCTATTGATGCAGTGTTACCGTTGTCTTAGATTCGGACATACATCCCTAAAATGTCTGAATAAAATGTACAAGGCGAGATGCATAAATTGTGCAAAACTCACAAATCGGGTGTTGAAAAAAATATTTCAAACTATCGTCCCATAGCACTCACATCAAACATAGCTAAGATTTATAAAAAAATGCGAAGAAATAACTCAACGACTACATAAAAGAGAAGAAGATATTGAGTTCAAAGAATTCGGTTTCAGGAACAATCTCATCAACAATAATACAAAATTTAGATAATAGAGAAAAGTGTCACAAGACTTTCATATCACATTCCAAACTCATCGAAAAACTAAAGTAAAATGAGATATACGGAATAGTTCTATCATTTTTCCAAGGCTAAAATAAATCTAAAATAAAGATTTCAATATGTCAAAAATAATAATGCGTTAAGTGAACCCAAAACCGAATACTTCGGTTTACCACAAGGTACTCTCATCGATCCAATTCTTATTATTATATAGGTAAATTAAATGTTCAACCTCCCCATAGTTGGAGACATCATATCTTATGCAGACGACACTCTGATGATCACAACACGAAAATCATGAAAGGAAACAATGAGAATAGCAAACACAAATCTTAATATACTCAAAACATGGTTTGACCAAAGTTGTCTATCTCTAAATACTGATAAAAGATACTTCATCCCATTCTCTTTAAAAGAAAAAAAAAACATTGAAAACAATATTTCAATTCATTCATCACAGTGTGCAAATAAAAAAGAATGCGACGATGCCAAATGTTTACCCATCACAGGCAAAAATAGCATAAAATATCTGGGTGTTTTAGTGGAGAGTCAACTAAAATGGAAAGAACAAGTACAAAATACGGTAACCAGAGTAAGAAAACTTATTTAAATATTCATTAGATTGAGGAACATCCTATCATCCAATATGATAAAAACAATATATTATTCTCTTGCGCAATTAATTTTACAATATGGTATAATCGGTTGGTGGGGATCTTTAAAACTAGCCTTTTAACCGTTGAAAAGATACAAAGATTGATTTTGAAAATTATCCTATTAAAACCATCGATATTTCCAAGTACACAGCTGTTTAACTCTTTTATAGTCCTCAGTTTAAATAAAATCTTCAAAAAGAACAAATTATTATGGATTCATAAAGACCATTTCTATTCAAAAATTTCCACAAAAATCAATAAATTTAAACTATTGCTCCTCAACTGCATTACGCTCGTCAAGATATATTTTTTTTAATGCCCGCCCGCATAAAATCTAAAGAGAAAAAAATTATAATTCTTTCAAGTTACAAATCAAACTATTATTAGATAACTCCAACAGTAATTACAAAATTTAATTTCTTCTTAAATTTTATAAAACTCTTAATTGTAAGTAATGTATGTAAATTTAATAAAAAAGGAAACATATCCTCTAGAAATATTCGATCAGGCCTTTCGAAATATGAATGTACTGTGTTTATATCTTGTATGCGCCTTATTGTTGCATTTCTAGTATCATGTACTTTTAGTCTTCTATTTTGTAGTAACTATCATGTACAACAATACAAACTTTATCTATATTACATTCTTGATGTACTTTTATTTCTATATTTACCATTACGGTCGCTAGATGGCGCTGCTCCCCAACTCAAACACGACAAATCTTTCTCTGTTGAGTTGGGCACTTTTTGTTAAATAAATTTGTACTTTTTTTGTAAATAGCTATTAAGATATATCTGTACTATTAAATATTTTATATTAAATAAAAAAAAGAATGAATGTTTTGACATTGAAATGACAGTATGTTAAACTAAATGATAGAGGATTAATTTGAACCTCTTGGTTTAACAAATCAGTTGCTCTCCCTGAATTATTTCTAAATGTTGTTTTGTAAACTATTTTATCATTAAAGTTTTCATTAATTATAGTGAGTTTTACCTAAATCCGATAAACTAAACCAGAACGTAATTGCTTTTAGAAGTTTAAATATTTTTTGTTGATACCTACTCTTCGATATGAATAAAACAAACAATTGTTAATCTGTTGGAAAAATGTTTTTGATTGAAATCATTCCGATTTCCCGCATTTTATTTATGTATTATATCCAAGTTAACGAACTTTAGGTACTGATCGCGTTAGGTCCATTTATTTGTAAAATCAGTAAATTATGAAATATCTATATAATCTATTTTCATTAAAACATATAATTTAGTAATAAAAGTTCTGGTAAGAATTTTTGGCTGGATTTGAGGGTAACCGGACAATTGGATACAGTGATAAATCGGCACATATTTTACAAGTGATATAAAGGCGTGAAAAAAATTGTAAAAAAAACCTTGGTTAACTAGGTTAGGTTTGATTAGGTTTTCATGCTATTTTTTTCGTACTTTTAATAAAATTATTTCATTTTTCTCGGATCGGGGGCCCATCGCATCGATAAGGCGCCTTTAGGCATCCCCATCCTGCGCTACTTCAGCAAACTCTGTCCATAGCAGATCCAGTCTCTTTTCGCACAGCCTCTGGAGGTGTTTCTCCCAACAGTTTCTGGGGCGGCCCACTGTACGTCTTCCCTCTGAAATAGCTCCCAGGATTTTCACCGGAATTCGGTCTTCTTGTATTTTTATTACATTATCAAGTAACCTCAATTACGACTTTTCTATGTAAAGTAGCAGTTTTTCGATATTTAGTTCATCTCGGATCTCTGAGCTTCTTATTCAAGCCAATTCTCTTAAAAATCTCAAATGACGTCGGGGACACATGAGAAATACATCGCGCGATCAAGAGCTTAGAGTCTAGCAATTGACCGGAGCTTATTGATGCTATAATAATTCTTCTCTTTTAATGCCTTCTGCAGCGGTTAATTGCAAGAGAAAATTCAATTAGAAGAAAATATTAAAAAAAAGTTTTAATTACGAAATTGAGAGCATTCAACGAAAACTAGCCAATTAAAAATCCCTATCCGTTGGAAAACTAATACTGAATTCCTTTGCATGGACAGAAAACAAAATACAGTTAAATAAAAAAAAATCTTGTTTTCCGAAACTATGAGCCCGCATGTTCGATCTCAATCTGCCAACAAACAAACAGTTTAACTTGGCCACTTTACGTTGTATGCTCATGATATGAATACATTGTATACGAGGTGTGATTAAAAAATACTGTCAATGAATTTTCATGGCAGCAACTGCTGGCGTTAGATCCATTTGAAGTAATGGGTCCAATCCTTTGAGATCGTCAGTGTCAAGTTTGAACAAGTTGTGACTTGTCGGTCGGCTTCCAGAGCTGGAATAGTGATGTCGTGTTCATCGCGTCTGTCGCGCATCATAAATTTTGAACAACGCATTAACATCAAGTTTTGTTTTAAGTTGCAAAAAGTGCCAAAGAAGCTCATGAAATGTTAAAATCAGTGTATCGCGATAATGTAGTTACTCTGAAAACGGTTTAAAAATGGTATGATTGATTTGTAAGCCGAAATAAGTCGATTGAAGACGAGCGATGATCGAGACGTCGTTCGACATTAAAAACAGACGAAAACGTGAGAAAAGTGGTAAAAATGGTTCATTTAAACAGGCGATTGACTATTCTAGAGTTTACAGGAGAACTGAACATCTAGTACGGGCCAGCGCAAAGTATTTTAACCGATAATTTGCAAATGAGACGAGTGAATGCAAACTTTTTTCAACTCCGCATATAACAAAGACTTCAGGCAACGTTTGCGAAACGATGTACGGAGAAAGATACCAGACTAATGGGCCAATCCTCCTTCACCAAGACAACGCACCGTGCCACATCTCGCTTTTGAGTCACCAGTTTTTGCCTAAAAAAGGTTTCTGTCTGTCAACATCTGCCTTAACCTTTGGATTTAGCAATATGCAATTTTTGCCTCTTCCCAAAAATAAAAACCGTTCTAAAAGGATAACGTTTTGACACCATTCCCGAAATTGAGAGGGCCACGACGGAATAGCTGAAGGCCCCCCAAAAAAAAAACCTTTCAGAATTGCTTCCAATCATGGAATCAAAGTTGGAATAAGTGCATCGCTAGCCAAGAAGACTACTTTGAAGGAGATTAAATTAAATCAAATTTGATGCAAGTTTATTACTTTGTTCGTAATAATTTTATTTTATTTTTCACCCTGCCTACTGTGGATAGGGACATCTCAGTGAAACTGAACTCTTGCCAATTACGCGCATGGGTAAAATAAGGTGCGTAGTCTTCGTCAGCTTAACTTCGTCTTAAAACTTATTTAATTACTTTCAAAATAATTATGATCGAAGATACTAGAACCCAACTAAAATAACTCAACAATAACTTTTAGAAATATGTGTTTCTGAAAGCGAGTAGTGGTTTGACATATTTGTCACACCCTTATCTCACGGGTTTCTCCATGAATAACTATTTTCATCTTTGACATGAAGTGTTTGACCGCTTTAAGATTTTTTTGTACAATTTTCCAAATCGGCTTCATATTATCACATACTTTATTTTGTACTTTGTTGCTGAAAACTTAGTGTAGAATTTGATGTGTGTATCAGTTTCGTGGTGTCGAAAGGATTTACACAAATTTTCGAAAAATTCACGCGTTTTCTCGAAATTTTGGCATACGAATTGGGAACCTGTGATCCAGAGTAATAAACCACAAAATATAAAATAGACGAAACAATAGTTTTGTGGCGAAGTCATTAAATATAGTGTTTTTATTAGTTTAAAATGCGCTCGGAAGACATTTTGAAAACAATTCTAATTTGTGAAATTTTGTTCATTTTATGCATCCATTTCTTAAGCGTTTTTGTGCCACTTTTTACAGCAGTGAATAAAGCAGCAATCAGGAGAAAAATACGGCAATCCTCTTCAAAGGAAAGAAAGTATAAAAGAAAACTCTTTT
Source organism: Halesus radiatus (assembly GCA_022606495.2). NCBI lineage: Eukaryota > Metazoa > Arthropoda > Insecta > Trichoptera > Limnephilidae > Halesus > Halesus radiatus. Next base: position 20,889 of record JAHDVE020009629.1, on the reverse strand, counting down.
CTTAATTAACACATTTTAACGTCCAAATGCTTGGTTCCAGCGCATTTTATGTAAATGATTCGGCATTCTTAAAATTAAGGTTGAAAATAATAATTATTTACGCTTTTGGATTTGTCGTTTTGAAGTTTCTAAAATCAATAGAACAAAATAAATCGTTAATTAGTATGTCGCCGGAATGAAGGACCACCATTCACAATCGAAAAACGTCGCTTGAAATGGCTTAAACTGTGTTTGGTGACCAGATCTGAATTACCAGGTACTTCTAAAACTTCCTCTTTCCCCATCTCCTTCCCTTCCCCACTTATCTCAGCCTAACGATATAACCTAATTGGAGAAGCCATAGTCCCACAGGCCCCGAATACTTAGAAACAGTGCTCACATAAAAAATAAAACCATAACGCTATACCCCATACTGTCGATATCAAATGTGTACCCAATAGAAATAGTTAACTGTTTATGTGGAAACACTGAGTATAGCAGAATTTTCATATTTCTTAGGATTTCGGAAATGTAGTAGAAACGGAGAAAGATAAAAATATTTACTTCGTTATCTGTTATTGAAAGACTCAGTCTCTAGATCAGGGAGGACGTTATCCAAAAGGGCTATCTTGGTCTGCCTAAAAAACAGCTATTCTAGAATTTTCTCCTAATAGGACACATAGTAGAAATGGTGAGATCTCGGTACTGCGTAGGTACTGGAATAGATTGAAAAGAGATTTGGGTTCATTCTTGGAAGTTAAGTGGTGGTAAAAGGGAATACATGGACCAATTTAATAAGTAAACATTTGAGAAGATATAATTCATTTTATGTCAAGTAGATGATAGCGATACTAATTTATTTATTACTCAGTTTTTTAAATAGTAAGTTATATGAAGGGAAAAATAATCCAGCTCGGTTACCCAATAAAAATCATGAACGAGTAGATTAAAAATAAATCTTTTAATTGATCTCTTATATCCCCCAATATCTGCCTCAGCATATTATTTTTTTTCTGAAAATCAATTTTTCAACAACAAAACATCATTTGTGTATAGGAAGGTATTTGCAGTACCCGATCTTATTATATAAAATATTCAATGAACTGAGTGAGTGAGGCTTTATGCATGAACTTGATAGACATTTTCATTCACTAAATAGATACTTCAGTGATATATTTTTGTAAAACGATAATCTTTATTGCCATGAGAGCCAGGCGCGTAAATCCATTTATTCTGGACGAACTAGGAATTCAAAATACTTGTACAGCATTAAAATGTTTGTGATCTATATGGTATATTCATGAATAAGAAAACATCGCTTTTGAAACATTTAGATATCTGTGTATTTTATTAAAGTGGTCAATACATAGTAAATTTTTAATTTCATTTATATATAAGCAATTATAATCAAGAGACTCTCTACTGTAATAGTGTTTGGAATGTTATTTTTTTATATTTGAGTAGGCATGCCAAAGAACGATTAAAATTGATATTACTGAGGGGGTAAACGGATAATTTGGGACAGTCATAATATGGCACACTTTTGAAAAGTGATTTAAAGTCATGAAAAAACACAACTTTGTTAACTGGATTAGGTTATGTTAGATTAGGTTTTTAGGCTAGTTTTTTTCATACTTTTAAGGACTTTTTATCATACATACATACATCTTCTTTCCATTATCCTTCTCGGGTCGGGGACCCATCGCATCGATGAGGAGCCTCCAGGCGTCCCTATCATGTGCTACGCTAACGGCATCCGTCCATGGTTGGTCTAGCCTCTCCTCGCACAGCCTCTGGAGTCGCTTCTCCCACCTGTGTCTGGAATAGCAGTCAGAATTTTCAGCGGAATTCAACCTTCTAGCATTCTAAACACGACGCCCAAGCCACCCCAATTGCTCCTTTTCTATGAAGAGTAATTAATAGTGTTTTGGTGTTTTTTTGTTGTTTTTACATTTATTTTATTTATTTTTATAAAACATAACACATAAGGATTGATCGATGTCTGTCTCAATGGGAAATTCCTGTGTCGAGACAGATGTAGATACATAAATTATATAATGTGGTTTACTAATACAGTAATGAAAAAATAAATTAAGTAAACAGAAGATTTAAGGAAGAATAAAATAAGTTTACCCCTAATATCTAAACACTAATAAAAAAGGAGAAAGAAAATAATAGTTGAAGAAAAACTATGTGAAAAAATATATAAAACATAGGATTGCATATGCCTGGAGACAAAGATAAATTCAAAATTTGAATAGGCAATGTGTTTTACAGTAGTTACCATAAACACGATTAAATAATATGACTACCCGTTTTAATAATCCAATGTTTTATTTCAAGTTTAAAATTATTCTATGTTTTTATTTGTCTGGTAGTAAATTATATAATTTGCATGCTATTTATTTAAAGTGTTTTTGTCCAAAAGCAGTTATACCAAAAGAAGTTTAGAGTAGTTCTGTTTAGCTCTACCCGGATTATTGAGCTTCTTATTCGATCATATCTTGTGACTCCTGCAACTCCTCTAAAAAGTGTGTCGATTTATCAATGTACTAAATTGTCATAGAACCTACTGAGGGATCATAGTAAAAATCAGATTTGATATTAGTTTTAAAATTTTTTTTTTTTGTAAATCTAAAAAGTCTAAATGCATTCATGTCCGTCTGCCGTTTCCTTCAGCTTCAAGATATTTCTTGATTTAAGTTGCAATATTTTACTCGGAGAGCAGTGCGATTTACGAGGTATTCCATGTATAAAGTACTATAGTGAAGGGTAGGTACCGAATAACAAAATATATTTAACGGTTTTTTGTTCGACATGAATACTTATGCATGCTCCCTACTCAATTTGTCACAATGAACCTGCCTCCTCCACTCATAACGGTTCTGTGCTACGTGTGTAGGCGCGGACACTGGCATTTTGAACGCCTTTGATATTTGGTTAATTCGACGCATCGGTGATCTCCTCCGCTTCTCCTGCCTTCCACTTTGCTAGTGACCATCAGATTCTCCAGGGTGATGTTCTCAATTTAGCGAGCAATACGTTGTAGGCAGGCGTTGCATCTAGATATCTGTCTACTCGTATATTAATAAAGTGGTGAATACAAAGTAAAATGATTAATTTATTTATATTAATACCAATCTTTTGTAGCATGTAATATATATATATATATATAGTTATTTGTCATATTCTAGCATTCGGCGCTGAAGAGGATTAGGATTTTTAGCTCAATCATCAGAATTTGGCTTGTTGAAACATCAGGTTCCTAAAGTCCGTAATTCCCCAACATACGCGCTATCTTGAATGTCAGTTTAGTCATAAAATAATCTCTAATTGAGATGCTGGCTTAGTCTTAATTTGATAGTGAAATGGTACAAACAAATACATAATACTGGGTGGAACGGAGCTGACTGATGAGTTTTGAGGGGCTAAGTAATCCTATTTTTTAAATCATATTTTGAAAATAATATCAACCATATAGCGGCCGTCACCAGCAATTCATTTATGAAGACAAGAAGGAACATTTTGACGGGTATGGCCGCGATTTTTTCATTGATCACTCCTTAAAATCTTTTAAGGTATGGGGGCGATTTTTAAAAGACTTATCTTTAAGGTAGTTCCAAGTTCTAAGGTAGTTTAGTAAAAAAAATCGCAAATGCTCGAATCAGGTGAATTATGTCAGAGTAGGAGGCATGAATATTTTATTCAACATGGTGATGATTTGATGACGATCACTATATCCTTCAAGGTCTTGTAATATGCAAGCAACTTATTAGCCATAAAATTTATTTTTACATATGGTATCCCTTCAATCAAATGACAAACGACCGACTTTCTGTTATCCACAGAACACGAGCTTTATTCGCTTTTCTGCCTCTTGCTGAATCGGTCGTGTAGTAGAACATACTAGTAACTTGTTGATTTGCATTTGCATCACTTCTAGCTTATAAATTTACCTTCTGAATTTTGTACGCGTTGAGAAATAAATTAATCAAATGGTGACCCTTCTTTTATTTATATCTCCGCGACAATCTTTTCATCCGCCAACACCGCACAGTACAAAACACTACAGTACAGCCACGACAACATTAAATTAGAGATCGTCAGCTAGAATATTTTTACTTGCTGGTGGCCACTAAATGTCTGCGCCTGCGCAGTTAGTATGAACACATACCGTTAGCACCGCAATCTTCGTTAGTTGGCGTATATACTCAGATATTGATAAAACCGAGAAGATTGATATCGATAAATTAATTGAATTGGTCAGGGAATTTAGGTTATAAAAGAATAGTAAACATGGGAACGGAATTATAAAATCCTCAAACATATTGTGGCGGACCCTAACGCTCAGTTGACAGTCGTACTCGCGTCTGTGTCGTGCTGAACGGAAGGTCTGTTCACATCTACCAACACCGTGCAGCGCAGATATATATATATAATAACATAAAATATAATAATTTAATAATTTAATTTAATATGTAATTAAAATATAGTAATATAATATATAATTTAAATATAATACATAATTAAATCCAAGGCTTTTGTCTATCCACAAAACCTACAGTACCGATGCCACTGAATGCAAAGTGAAGTTTTTCAAGCTGAACCTTTCAACATGTAATTTTCCAATTTCGGAGTGTAAATGTATTTTTTCTAAATGTATCTATGTCATAACTTTATCACATGGGCGTTAGTAAATTTTTAAATTAAATTAATTTAAGTTAAGTTAAATTGTTGTGTGTACTGACGCAAGAATTAATAGACTTGCACTGAGTATGACTTCGACGGCTGGAAGCAAAGGTCACGTGACATCTATTTCGGCACCAGCTTTGGTTCACTGCCGTCCACGTTTGTTTAGTATATTAGAAAACCTTTATAAAAAAAGGTCAAACTAAATGCTCTAACCAGATATTCGGTTTTTGTAAACAAGTTTTAATTATGTGCTGTTTTATTTAAATTCGCACCACAGCTAGCTCGCCCCCCTCCCACGTATTTTGTTTCTTCCCCTTGCGTGTTAGGGCATCTATATGTTTAATTTGCTCTGTGGATGTGTCGAAAACGGTTTTAAACCGTCAATGAATACAGACTAAATTACATAAACCGTAGATATTACCTCAATGTTAGAAAAGCGTTTTTTGATTAGTTGGTTTTATTAACAGATTTTATCTCGTTGAACAGAGTACTAAAAACACAGTTCTCAAACAAAATATCATTAATTAACTTAGTAGTTTAACAAAAGTAATAACGAAGATAATTTTGTTATTTTACCAACTGTGTCTATATTTAACGATAAGAGTTGACATTTAGTTTATTGACGCACAATGGGAACACTGAATAAGTGACCCCCTTCCATTTTGGTATTCGCAGGAAATTGCATTTGCCAACGAATGACCTTATATTGTGAACCATTCTGGTTCCAAAATTCGATCAATAAGATTGCTTACAAAACGCATTAATAAATTTGCTTTTCTATTTGTGAGGATTTTCTCTCACCGATATTTCACAATAATAAGAGTACTATAATAGCTGGCTTTACTCGAGATACTTTATATTTTTTCTTTATAAACATTTTCCTTAAATCCTTTCCTCCTCATAAATCCCCCCAAGATTGGGCGGATTTGTGATGAGAAAAGGATTTGAATTAATGAATTAATTAATATAATATAGATTAGTTTACATCAGGGTGATACGTAAATTGTGTAATCAGAAAATGTATTAAAATCACCCTCGTCAGAATAAATATACTTGCCCTAACGCACCATTTCGACGGTTGGAAGCAAATATCACATGACACCCATTTTGTCACCAGCCTAAGTCACTTCAGTCTCTGTTTATTTTTCTTAATTTTGATTGCGTTTAGTAAATTATAAAACATTTATAAAAGTGTAAGTACCATTACCTAATTCACTTCAGTCCATGTTTATTTTGCTTGATTTTGATTGCGTTTAGTAAATTATAAAACATTTATAAAAGTGTAAGTACCATTACCTAATTCACTTCAGTTCATGTTTATTTTGCTTGATTTTGATTGCGTTTAGTAAATTATAAAACATTTATGAAAGTGTTAGTACCATTACCTAATTCACTTCAGTCCATGTTTATTTTGCTTGATTTTGATTGCGTTTAGTAAATTATAAAACATTTATAAAAGTGTAACTACCATTACCTAATTCACTTCAGTCCATGTTTATTTTGCTTGATTTTGATTGCGTTTAGTAAATTATAAAACATTTATAAAAGTGTAGGTACCATTACCTAATTCACTTCAGTCCATGTTTATTTTGCTTGATTTTGATTGCGTTTAGTAAATTATAAAACATTTATAAAATTGTAAGACCATAAAAAAAATATTTTGATTTTGTAAACAAGCCGAACCTCTTCATTGATTACTGTTTTACTTAAATTGGCAGAACGCCTAGCTCGCCTGTCGCCTTCACTTGTTTTGGTTTCATCTCTATGTATTATTTGTTCTGTGATTAAAATTTGATATTATTTTATTTTTATCTTGATTAGCAATGAATGTGGAATATTGTCTCATCGCTAAACAAATATAAAGGAATTGCAAGTTACAATTGCTTCTACATGAAGGTGATACTAAACTTCCAATCAGTGTCGCTAAAAGGAAATTTATTAAACGATGTTATTATTTGAAACAAATTGGGGAAGGAGAAGAGAGATAGATAAACAGGAAACATTGGGAGGTTCCGGTAACTCAGATCTAGTCATTATAAATAGCATAGCTTGCATTCTACAATATGACGATACTAAAAAATCTTAACCATTTATTCAGGTAATACGTACAAACATTATTTTAAATTTCTTAATTTTATTTAAATGTTAACTTCAGGGTGAAAAATTTATGATGAAAATCCAAGTACTTTGTGTACCTACCACACCCTACTATTTTTTATCACATTGAAAACACGACAAAGTGCTTGGGCTTACATAAAAATTGTTTCTTCAAAACATTTTCAGTGTTTCCCTTTATTCTAAAATTACTCCTGAAATATCAAACAGATAAATTATAATGAGTTATTTATGTGCGGTACTAGAAAATCCCCTGTCAGTTTTCCCCTCCTTCGCATAAAGGTTAACGGGAATTGCATTCAACCATTAGATAGTACCTACATATACAAACAGACAGTGCACAGACAATGTTAGGCTCTCTCATTGCAAGGGAAGGTAATCTCGCCGCTACTGAGATTATCTTTTATCTCTCGTCTGGGAGCACTGCTTCCAGGAAAAATCAACAGAGACTTGAATCTTTACGCGAAGATTCACACTGCATGTAATAACTTTTAAAGTCTGTTGTGAAAGTTTATCAGAGTTTATTATTTTTTTATTAACGTTATTTGGATTAATAACTAATTGAACAAATTGAATCACCTCGTTTCCCCCCTGGGATAGGAATATATGACGAAACTCCCCCCAACTCCGTCCTAGCACACTCCACTGCTTTGCACGAATAAATTGATCAAAAATGTCTTTCTGTTATGTCCCCGTCTTCTTTTTCTATCAACCTGCTCGTCCTATGTTTTCTTGGAACTTTGCAGCATCGCCTTAGACTTGCTCAACAAACACTTTGAACTCATTTGAATTTTCTAAAGAATTAATTGTATTATTGACTAACCTTCTTTGTTGCAACTCATTCAGTTTAACATTTCTTACCGTAGACTCAGAAACAATTAATTGCTTTTTCTCAATCAACACTCTACTTACGGGTACCATTCTCCATTCTCCACTGTCCAAAATGTCGGGACTTGTTAACTCAAGTTAGTAAAATTTTTTGTACAAGTCTAATGATTAAAAAATTTACGAAAACAAACTTTGAAGAATATCACTTAGTATGTCTAAAATCATGGACTACCAAAACTCTGTTCACGCTTTGACTTGAATGTTCTCTCAAATCTGAATTTTTGTCATAATTTTCTCCTTGGTTCATTCATGTATTATGTATGTGATTTTATTTTCTGTAGCTCCTGTGTAGCTAATTTTGTGTTGTGTATTTTGAGTAGTTAGAAAATGGTCCGGTAGTATATATAAAAAAAACAACATTTATCATGATTTGTAATTCGGTTATATAGTTTTACAAGGCTCTCATTTCTAATGTTTACTTTCATTATTCTGCCAAGTGCGTGTGTCACTATCATACATACATTAAAGTTAATAATAGAACTCCACAGTAGGCTGCTAGTCGAACTTACTTACTCCTTTGGAAACTTTTTGCTAGCGGGTACTGCATTCAGTTCTACATTAATTGAATTTCCTGCATCACCCTTCCCTTCGTGTCCTTGTCAGTCCTTCCGTCCCTCACGAACATACTTTTAAAGTACCTACACAAACTTTTCCACTTGCCCGAAGGATTCGCAGTGTTTTCGTAACCTTTAATTAAAATTCCGTGAACTTGTACTATTCTTAAGCACGATCGTAATAAGTATAAACTGAAGAACAAGCAAAAAAATATCCGTTGTTAAAACAATTGAGAAAACAAAAAAATACTTGAATCAAATTTTGACATCTCAATTTTAAGAAGTTATTATTATTTAATTGAAGGAAGCAAATAATTGGGGGTGTAATATTATGTTATTGGATAACAGATTTCGTCATTAATAACCATAAAGATTTATTAATTGTTTTTGTGTTTAATTCGTGGAACTCCATTTAATTAAAAAAAAAATTAAAATTTAATTCAAATAAAATTTAATAATGTTATTATTAAGTTCTGTAAGTGTTTTTAGTTTTTATTATTATGACAGGTATTTCGGCGTTTAAGGCCATTTTTGAACTGCGGTTAATTCACATTGTGACGACTTAAATAAATCAAATAAGAAAACATTGTCTGTTAAACACCAGGAAACAAATTATAAATGCGAAAACCTTACGGAATTCAGAATTTTAATTGTTTTCTAATTAAGTCGGTTTTTCCAATATTAAATCATGATTTTTTTAAAACCCCATCAAATTAGAATGGGGTGGGAGTGAATAAAATCATACAAATAAGTCGTCACGATGTGGACTCACCGCAGTTTGAAAATCGCCTTAAACGCCGAAACAGCTGTCACAATAATAAAAACCACAAATGCTTGCAGAACTTAATAATAACATTATTAAATCTGATTTATATTAAACACAAAAATTCGTGATTTGTTTCGTTAACCCCAGCTGAATCTTTTCCCCCTTATCTTACCTACCCTTTCCTCCATTGAATAAAGAACACCCTCCTCTAATAAGTTTTTTTCCCTTTATCCTACTTTTATCTCACTCCATCATATCATTATTTCTACCTTCATGGATGTGTGTCTGCATTTAATTGATAACAACTGATGAATTTAGCTGAAACCAAACCTGATGTATGGCAGCGAGACGTGGAACTGGCAGGGGAAGGATGAAAGTAGACTCAATTCTGTAGAAATGAGATATCTGAGACGAATGTGTGCTAAAACCATGTATGATCCTGTGAAAAATATCGAGAATCATAAAGAATGCAAGGCTGATGTATGCGTAACCAGCAAGATTAAGAAAGGGACCCTTAGATGGTTCAGGCATGTAGAGCGAATGAACGAAGAAAGGAGTGTAAGGAGAATATATGGCGCTGGAGACGTTTGAGGATGACATGGCACGATCAAGTGAATCAAATACTTGAGTTGGGTCATGTCAGAAGTCGAAATAACAGAAGAGAATCTATGAATGTGGATGAAGCAAGAAATGTATGCCAAGATCGAGTTGTTTAGCGGTTAGTTCATTCTGGCTACCACTGCAGAGAAACGGCGTGATTGTTAGTTAGTTAGTTGATATAATAAATAATCCTGGCGAGCCTTAAGATAACCGAAACCAGTTCGGCTGTCAATGTATTGATTCAATTCAAGTGGTTTAATTACAAGGTGTGTTTTCGAATTTAAAAAAAATGTACATTATTCAACACATATCCAGTTACGCCACTAAGAATAATGGATATAAATTATTTTATCATATTTTCTATAAATTAGAGAAAACAGTTCTTTCAGAAATTCCATGGAGATAAATTTCATCTTGCTTATGTTATTTACCTTATGTAAATAGCAGTGAGGCGCATTCTATAAAGGCTGACAAACTGTGCCTACCTTAAAAAAAAATAAAAAAATATATATATACGAGTATATACATATACATAATTTTACTCAAAATAATACACTATTCCATAAATTTATTAATATTTTTTTATGTCACAGTCGTTCTACATTCGGCTCTTTCTGACTCCGAGAGGCGTGCGACGCATGCACGAGACAACAGCGAATGTTTATCAAGCAATAGTAAAACAATCATAGAAATGTCAGATTATAATATTACAGTCAATAATGATTTCATAGGCATTATTTTGTCTTTGGACGGATTAATTATTTATTTGCTAGTTGGGAATATATGCATCGTGTGAACTATCTGAAGGAAGCTTTTGATAAATAATTTTAATATTTAATAATAATATCTTTATTGTAATTAAATTTAACTATAACTAAAAGACATGTATAATATAATAATGTAAGTGTACAGTGGTTAATAAAGTAAAATAGAAAATAATATAATAACAGTTATAGTTGAAGTTTCACATAACCCGCCTCACTAGGCTAGCCTGTGTTGAGGCAGTAATTTTGCAAATAATTTAATAATTTTAAAATACCTATGAATATACACTTATATTTTGATATGCTTCGTAAATCGTTAAATGAATAATTTCGAGTGAGTGCACCGGTAAATGCCCTATCATTACTTTTAATCCAATTTTTTACATTTTGTTTGAATATTTTTTGTGAATCAGATTTTTTTATGCTAACCGGTAGAATGTTGTAAAGTACATAAAATTCCGTTGCCCAAAAGTAGTATTAAGTACAGGAATTTGAAAATTTGGAATCAGAAATTATTTCTATATTTGAAAAATTAAAGCTTTTTAGTAAGATAATAAAATGACCATTTGTAAATATTCGATGCACAATGATTAATGCCCGAACTTGAAAAACTACACACAGCATCGACCAAGATATATCGACGACATACAGCCTACCATTGACACGCCACTGGTAAATATGATTACGTGAAAATCGGTTGTAAAATGCAACAATATGATGTTACTTCCTTGTTCACGTAGACCGCAGATTCCGAGAGCCATTCTGAATTAAATCTGATAATAATGTCATAAATTGTAATAATAATTAACAATATAATATTTCATCAACGTAATACGGGGCTGTATTGGATATCTAAAAATAGCTTAGCCGTCACTCCCGTTAATATAACTGCCCCCCTTCACACCTTGTAAGCACTTTTGATAATATACATTTCTATTATTTCGGACGGATTATCGCCTGTCTTCTTTATTAGGGCCTTGCAAAAAAGTAATTACCCTTATTCATTAGATGAACGTGAAGAACATAAATCAGAAACTCGCCGTCTTTTGCTTCCCCAGTGGGTGACTAAACTTTTTGTTTCACCCTTCATTGTTTTTTTATGCTTTCAGACTTGTTGGCCGCCCTGACCTCGGGTGGTTGTTTTTAAGGGTTTTTTCTTCATTTTAATGTCGTGAAAAGGGCAATAAAGATGGAAGTAATGTTGGGATCCGAGTATCTTTTAAGTATTTATTGATAAGGATAAGTGACTCGTTTCTGTTTAGTATACTCGCCTTTAAATGGTTATTGTCGAAATCATCGTCTAAACTTCATTTTATTATCAAGCTTTTGTCAATTCAGAATAAACTCGCCGATTGGTTTAAAAACAACTGAAGGTAAAAAAAGATTTACCCGTTTCAACCCGATAATGTCAGAGTTTGAACTTATTTACATAGAAAGCTTCAAGTTCCGTCACAGTGTTTTGTATAAACTTGAAATAAAAGAGCTGTTTGGGATCCGTCCGGGCAGATGATCGCAGCGTGCACTAAGCGGTCGGCACAAATGCGGGTCGACGAAATGAGAGAAAAATGAGACGAGAAAACGTTATTTGATGGCAATTTTCCCGAGCCACAAAGGGTCCGGGTAACGGCCTGCGTCGGGTATTTGTAGGCAGTTAACTGCCTTACACATAGAACGCCGTTGTTATTGAATTCCACACTGGCCAATCCATGTTGACTATTGTCCAATATCGTTCCCGCTCGAAGTTATCGCGAGATGCCGTATCGTTCCGCGCTGCGCCGCATGTCGTCCGGCGGCAGATTGCTTCTCGGGCCGGGCCGGGCAGTGTCGCTGATGACGTCATCGCGCATGGACCGGAATATTGAAACACATTTTCGAAGATTAGATTCAAATGGGCAAGGGACGAACTGTATATATTTGCGAGGCTTCACTTTTACCGAAATCAGTCCTTGGCAGTTTCCAATGACGTTTTGTGAAATTTCCCTAAAGCATAATTTTTGTAAGAAAACCAAATCTGACAAAATCTACTACTTTTACTGTAAAATTATACGCCTAAGAAAGTCAAGCAAGAAAAAAATGTTGTTGCCGTGATTGTGATTTATCGCTGTCATTTTCAGCTAAGAAATCTGATACAATTTTCACCTGACAATTTAATTTTGAAACCACTTTTACATGCAATAAATACAGTCTTCTATTTGATAAAAAATTAAACCGTGATAAGGGATAAAGCTGACAAAACCTGACATTCAATAAATGCTGTTGTTCCACAGGGATCCGCTGTCTCTGACTTTGTTTTTGGTGCACATTAATGACCTTTTGTCGTGTGCACCAATTCATTGTTACGCCAATGATAGTACAGGCTATGAAAGTTTTTTTTATGTAATAAGCCCCCAAATGGCGCACAAATTGCAACGGCTCAGAGGGGATGATGGAAGGCAGTGAATGGATGGTTAACTTGATAGTGTTTCCTCTTGGGGTAAGAATAACCTCGTCGAATTTAACGTTTTAAATACCGAATCATGTCTGATTACGTTTCAAATTGATATAAATGACAATTTGGTCTCCTTCAACGGAAATAATCTTCCCATTAAGCCATTCATTGATATGCCTGATGTAGCTCTAAGTGATCAGCCCAGGCATGGGGGCTCCATCGAAGCCATAGTCAGGTTAGTCTCTTAAACGCTGGACGTACTCTACAGGGTCCACGGGTACTTAAAGAATATGAAACAACTAACCCTGTACAAATCGCAAGTGCGCCTACTATTGAATTTGGCAGCTACATCTGGTCTGAAACCCTAAAATACCTAAATAAACCTTAATCTCTGTGAAGATATAGAAGGTTTGCTTGATAGGTTCCCCTATATTAGTGAACGGATTGCAATCTTTAGAATATGGACGTCAGGTAGAAATGATGTCCTTGTTCTATAAGTATTTCCACAGAAGATACTCCAATGAACTAGCATCCCTTCGGCACCGATGCACGTTCGTGAAACACGCCAAACGCGAACCCAAGACTTGTCACACAAGAACGTTTCGCTTCTACGACTCGTTTTTGTGTTTAACTGCTCGGCTGTGGAATAATTTGCTGGCCTCTGATGACCAAAGATCCGGCCAAAGGTGACATAGGCCCTTGGGGAAACTATTTTTCTCTAGGCCTTCTGTGTGGAATTAAATAAAATAAAAGAGTACTGGGTAATTATGATGGGTTTGACCATTACCGCGATAGCTCAAGTGTTATCGCTAGATAGCAAAAAAGGTTTCCTGATATGTCCTTCTAAAATGTGTAACAATATTTGTATAATTAAATTATTATAAAATACAAACTAATTACTCCTGGAAACAGTGTTGTTTAAAAAAGTTCACTCAGAAAGGTTATGAATAATCTTAGTTTGTAACAAATAGATTCGGCAAATCAAAATAGCAAAGTTTTCAGTTTTTTCCTTTTCTATTACCAAATCGATTTTAATATACCGACCCACATAATATGTCGCTACAATGATAAACAAATAAGCCAAAATATTTAAGTACCGTAAAATAATATTTCTCTTGAAAATATTTAAGTTGAAGAACATAAAAGATTATTCCGGACGAAATAAAATTTGTTCCTTATGATATCTGCATAGATTTTTTTTGTAGGATTTATAAATCTTGTGAAAAACATTCACATAATATAGTGCTGAAGTATGAGTTCGTAGCGTTTTTACGAAGTTTAAAGTTCAGTCAAATAAATCATCAGTTAAAGTCGTCAGACCAATTTTGAAGAGCGGTTTCGTTATCAATGGAGATTCCTCGGAGTTTTAACACCAGGAACATAAGTTGTATGCGGAATAACCAACCAATCGAGCTCTTGAATATCCGCGTTTGTACTGTTAGTAGCTCAAAGGCGAAGCTTCTTAAATGGTTTTATCGATAATGTTTCACTCGCATTGACGTTGAAGTAGTTTATAAAAATAATCTTTCCAGAGCTCTTTGTGTTGGAAACCTAAAACGCACCTACACAAACTTGCATCAATCCGTGATATTCATATTTTTGAGGCAACAGTTGGAGTTGTACTACGGAGGTCATAATATAAAAAAAACTATAATTCTTCCATACTCATACATCGTCTAAGATGTACCTGCTTGGTGAATTACTTCGTTTTTGTTTTTATTCTGTCGTCTCCCGATGCCGGATCAACTTGTTCCATATTAAATTTTAATCTGCAAACTTCTGCAGGATTAGGTGTTTAAGTTTTAATTTCGACTCTATTCCCCGTGCGGGTTGTATTTAATATTTGAAACCGTCGTATATCTTGAGAAATTGTGTTACGGAGATTCCCCGTCAACTGTTTTAACTTTGCCAATTTCTCATAGAGAGTTTACGACAGTGATTCCGAAAAGAATATCAAAATTATTGAAAAAAAAATTTCCGAAAAGAACAATAAATAACAAAGTTAAATAAACATTCGCTTCAAAATATACGATATTTACTATAATGCAAATCCATCAAATGCAATATCCGACATGAAATAGTGGTTCAAAAGAGTCATAAATATCATTTTTGAGTAATCGATAGCATACATCACTCGAACAGTTTATACAGTCTGGTTAAATGTACAGTCAACAAAGCAGCTGAACGTGCGTTTTCAATAAATTCATGATTATTGAGTTTTATCTACACAAAATATTGAGCGCCTATTAATTTTGGTTCACGCAACATGTTTAACAATAGTTAACGAATAATAGATCTCAAAGCAGGTTATTACAAACTATTCTATAATAACTCTGCAGCGCAGTTTGAACCAGCGATTTCACATGTAAGGTTGCTCAAAAGTATGGTCTTTTTCACAATAAAAAAAAACTGTAATATTTACCTTTATGGATTGATTTCTTGAAAAACTTTATTGCCTTTTCAATAGTCGGTAATACATGTAAAGACGATATTGTTCTTCAAATGATATCAAATAACGGTGTATAAACTATTCCGTGACAATTCAACACACGTATGAAATGGCACACTTTTTAAGACTAGCCCGATAACCGGTCATTGACTGAGTTGGCATCGCGTCTGGGTCTCACCCAGGCTTCGTGAGTCCTCCATTACGACACAAGCACACATCTTCCGCTTACTGTGATGGTAGTAGGAGATTTTCAAATATTGTCAGGTTATTCGTAACTGGGGAATATTTGCTTTCTTTAAAAAAAACCTAATATAACCCACCCAATTAATCATTTTTACAAAACACATCAAATTAGGTTAGATTAGATTACATATGCGGATTTTTCGAACTTTTAATGACTTTATTTCACTTTTAAAAGGTGTGTTAATTCATACGTGTGTTGAATTATCCTGTCACAGAACTATTTGTAATGTGTAGACGTTGATAAATCGCATCAAAATGATCAGGTTGAACACGCTTTGATCGGCAGCAATGCAACCGTTTTTTGCTTACGCAAGGGCAGATATAGTTAATCATGGGCTATGTGAGCTCGATAGAATAACAGAAGATGAATGTATGAGAGAATGTATGGATGTGAAAAAACTAGGAGTGTGAGCCAAGACAGAGTTATGTAGCGGTCTATCCGCTCAGTCTTGTGTGATGGTTAATTAGTTATGGCATTCAACAAGCATTTTTTATTCATAAAACCGGTTATTTGGGGTGGTTTACCTTAATATTTCGATTTGAAAAGTTCCATTAATTTTTGCTGTGCCAAAGGCTAATTTTAACATCAAAATCATTTTTAACTTATGTTAGGGTGATATTATTTGAGATGTTCATGGCTCACAGTAATATCATGATTGATTTTTTGGGGAATAATGCCGTGCTGAGCTTTCTCCACCTTTAACTAACGTTCGGACTGCGTTACAGTATCCATAATCAGGGCAAATCTGTAGATTGTGTTGAAGTGTGTGTTTATGTATACAGAAGTGATTTTTGAATAGCACTTTAGGAACAAACCTAGTAATGGTCTCTTTCAATTAAGTGCTCGGAAATAATTGTCGATTTGTTCGGATGGCCGAGTTCGCACGCTCGAAAATACTTTTGGAGATGGTCCGTTCTGTCTAGCCTAGATACTCGTATATTTTGTCACATTCCGAGATGTTGAGTTTATAAACTCCATCTATCCCAAGTGAAAAATTGGTTTTTGCAGTCCTCAAAAGGTTCAGGAAGACCTAAAACGCATCAAGCACTCCTAATTACGAAGGCAATTAAATTCCACAAAAACCATATTAATATTAACAGAGACGATGAGGCTAAGTTTAATAGTTCTGGGTATCTGGTATTAGACGGCTATACCAAAACTAAATGCCGAAAATCACATTAAGAGAATTAACGCGTGTAACCCCCTATCACTTCTACACACGTTACATAAATACACACTTCACCTGCCATGACTATGGACACTTTAACGGTATCTGAAATGATCGCTGAAGGAGGAAGAAACATAATACGTCATAATACTCCAAAAATCAATCAACATTATGCTAGAATATTGAAAACTTTTTTGTTTACATTGTCTCAGTCCGAAAATGCCCCTAGCATGGTCAAACAGGTTCGCATCTAAATAAGTCATTTTAATAAAGCTTTAAATCATAATCCAGTAACGATTGAATTACTAAAATAAATAATTTAAAAAATTCACTGATTGCATTAGAAAAATAAATTAAAACCTTTCAAATAATTGGCAAAACTTATGGGATTACTACCACTAGAGACACCTGCGGTTAGTCGTTATTTATGATCGAACAGCATTTCCTTTGAAGCACAAACTAATCGATTATATTGTTATTTGGTTCCTACATATTATTATTATTACAAAGATAATGTTATGGTTTACAATGGTGGTTTGGAGTTGAGTCAAATGAATAGATTAATCGCGTTTGCAAATCTCATTCGGCAATGCCGAATCGCTGAAAATCGAAATGTATTTCGAGTACCGTTTTGACTGGAGCCGACATTTTAGAATAATTAACTGTTCAATTAAAAATTCGATTCAAGCCTTTGTCAACGTCAATTGTCAGAAGAGTCATAAGAAAACATAAATCATTTTATAGATCTGTACCATCGTTAGTTTTGATACACTATTTTGCTACCTGCTTTTACATGAAAATTACATAAGCCAGTTGTATTAACTATTTCTTGTAGTAACATTGATAGAGCAAGTATATGGTATGGATTTATAAAACTAGTTAGACAGCATAATGAATGAGTTAACATAAACATATGTGAAATTACAACAATAAAAAAAAAACACTTCATTAAAACAAAAGTGAATTCAATTATCAATTTAAATTTGTAACCAGTGTAAAACATAAAAATGAAATATAACAAAATAAAAAAAAGCATGTAAATATTTGAAAAAGTACATATATTGAAAAAAAAAATCGTATATTTCAGCAAGGTATTATGAAGAGTTCTTTTCAATATTAATGCGGAATCACCAAATATATGTTGATAATATTCCTAAATCTACTACCAAAATTATGCAGCCGATTTATACGTGTATGAGCGTGATAGTTTTTTTTAAATTGTCGCAGGAAAAAGTAGCATTTTGTGGCGTATTCCTGGTCGGAACGTGTCGTTTTAGTTTGGCGAGAATTTCAGAGCAGTCAACTCCATAATTAATACATTATTTTAATTGAACGAGGTCTGAGACAATCCGCCTAACGGACAGCGCAATCAAATTTAGCTGTTTCATCAGATTGATATAATTAATATTATGAATTGGAATATTGAGCTGAAAATTAATAAATCTTAGGGATTTTTGCAGTGTCTTTTCTATACGATGCAGGTATTATATATTTGCAATGTTGTATAGTATTTCTCAAAATTATAAAATAATGGCCTCTTTACCAATTTAAAATTAAGGTTCTAAAAAAATCTAAAAACACAAACGATTTCTTTCACCCCCACCAGCATCATCATCCTCTTATCGTATTCGCGTCGGATACCCATCTCTTCGACAAGCGCCTCCAGGCGTCCCTGTCCTTTGCTACAAAGGCATCCGACCATTGCAGGTTAAGCCTCTCCTAGCACAATATCTGGAGTTGCTTCTACCACCTGTGTCTGGGGCGGTCCACTGGACGCCTTCCCTCTGGAATAGCACTCAAATTTTCAGCGGAATTCGACTTTCTGGCATTCTTAACACGCGCCCAAGCCACCTCAGTTGCGTTTTTTTTTAATAAGAGTAATAGTGGTTATCCAGTGATATCTTATCTTATCATATCCAGGATTATCGAGCTTTTTATTCGATCGCATCTTGTGAGTCCTGCAACTCCTATCAAAAGTGTGCTGATTTATCAATGTGCCGAATTGTTATGAAAGCTACTGAGGGATCATCGTAAAAATCTGCCGGCCTCTGATGTCACTTTCCCCAACTTTGTCTGAAGCGGCCAACTGGACGTCTTCCCACCGGAAATGCCTCAAGTTTTGTCTGCGAAAGTCGGTCTTCTGGCATTCTAAGTACATTTGTTTTACATTCTAGTTCTGTTTCATTCTTAAGTTGTTTTCCAAGTAATACGCCCTCACATCAATCGAATCGTTAAAATCATTTTGAATTTTCCGGAACATTCAAGCAGAACTGATGACCTTTATCTTGTGATTGTTTTTAATGTCTTACATAGAATTGAATGATACAGTAATCTAATACTTCTAATCTAAGTCTTCTCATTATTTACTTATTATCATTTACTGATTATTATTTAGTTTGTATTATTTCGTTTGTTTTATTTATTTATTATTATTTACTTATTACTATTCACTGACCATTATTTACTTATTTTTATTTACATGTTATTATTTACTCGCTACTTCTTGTCAGCAAAAATATGGTCACCCTATAATTGTGACTAAATGGCGCACAGATACTTTATGATTTTGTTATTTAGGTTACAATGAAATTATTATTTTTGTAATTTATTAATGTACTGCCCAACTTAAAGATTTACTATAGATTTTATAGTAGTTTATATTTCAAATAACTCTTTATCAATTGTTTTTGTGTTTAATTCGTAGAACTCCATTTAATTTAATTTTTTTAAATTTAATGTAAATCAAATTTAATAATAACATTATAATAACATTATTAAATTTGATTTGCATTAAATAAAAAAAAAATCAACGGTGTAATTTTTTTTCTCTCTTTTATAATATATCGTTTCACTAAAGTTGTAAAGCAGCTCATCTCAACTCAGTACTCAGTAGTGAGATGAGTGGTTAATGTTTTTGTTTTAATTTTGTGAATAAATAAATCAATTAGTTACCTCACCTGCATCTTCGTGGAACGGAGTATATCTAATAATACTAATATTGTGTTTAATTCGTAGAACTTCATTTGATTTATTGTTTAATTTAGAGAAAAAAAAAATTATTTTTTTATTTTTGTTATTGTGAAAATAGTGATATGAGATTGTTTCGACCGTGAAAGCCATTTGTGACGACATACTAAAAAGCTTTTAATTTTAAAAAAATATATGAAGATTGAAAACAAAAAAATTATTTTCAGGAATAATTGTGACAAGTAAATTTTTCACTTCTGTATGGTACTTAAGATTGAAATCTGTTTTCCCTGATTTAAATGGTGGCAGGTTTTTCTTAATTGTTTTGTGATGACGTGAATGCTATTAATGCAATGCGCAGAAATCATTTTAATGAATTACATATATTGTTTTGATTTTGTGCAAATACTAAGAAGTGGTGAATAGTAAATTGTTCTAATTTTATTTATTAACGTCACTTGTAAAAAAAAATGTGTATTAATATTTTTCATACAATGGGAATATACAACAATAAATAAAAATAAACATACAAATAATAGCGCTATAACATCATAATATAAGTAGACACCGTACACAAGTTATAATTATAATTATGTGAAATAAAAGTTTTATTATTATGATAACAGACTCCAATTAGATAATAGCAATTAAATAATACTATAAAAATATCAATATATCAGCAAATATCACACAAGTTGAAAGATAAGAAACATTAGTACAGAAAATTAATATGATAGCAAAAATTAGATAATTTTAAATGTATCAGTAGATATCAAGGAGATACACAAGGAAGCTAATATAAGAAAGAGCTATCCGTCAATACAGCAGATCACTAGTTCGTTTTTGATCTATAGTTGCTCTAGTAACTATTATTTTCTTTCTACATGCAAGGGATTAGGCTCGTTGTTGCCAAGCAGAGAATATCTACTTAATATCATGTCTTCCAGCGATATAGTTCAGTGCAGCGCAGTATCCACTGACCAGATATATCGAAAGAAGTTACTTTTGGGCGTGTCTGTGTGCACGATGGAAGCTCATTTTTTTTCCTTGGGTATGGTCGAATTTATCCAACATATTCAAATAGCGAAATTGGAATCAAAAAGTCTCACATAAAATGGCGATATAAATTTCCTTTTAAATCACACTTCTTGAGAATATCTCTTCAGTGACAGTACCCAATAATAACGACCGCATCTAAGACTCAGCTCTTTGTTAGGACACACTGAATATCTCCCCTCCCGATAAGATTCTCGTAAAAGAAGACTCCCATCATAG
>JAHDVE020009628.1:0-26890 GCA_022606495.2 Halesus radiatus | reverse complement strand
ACCTCTTGTTAAAGCCTTCTTAGCCAATACTTCCCTAATTTCTAAATCAATCGGCAGGATTCCGGCCAGAACCGGTAATGCATCTGATGCTACAGTCCTGTAAGCTCCCGAGAGCGCCAGTAAAGGAGTGCGCTGGCCCCCTTTTCAGAGCCAAGAGTATGAGAACATTGTTAAGGCGGTGCTCCCACACCGAAGCAGCGTATGAGATTTGGGTCACGTACACTGCCCGGTAGATTAGCCGGAGCGCAGGCGAGCGGAGACCCCACTCGGCCGTTGACAGTCTTCTCAACTTATGAAAGAGGACCTGGGCTCTACTGGACGCGCTTTTGACGTGGGCCAGGAAAGAAGACGATCTATCTAAAATGACTCCCAAGTGTCTGGTGTTTTCCGCAAAGGATATTGTGGAGTTTCCCATTTTAATAGAAGGGTTACGTCTTCGACTGAGGGAACCCTTCATAAGGAGACCCACTGTCTTGTGGGGAGCGAAGGTTAATTTATTTATTTTACCCCATTCCAGAACCATCTCTAAGCATTCCTCGGCCTTACTTTCGACCTCTTTCCTGCTGTTGCCCGCCACAAGAAGATGCTCATCATCCGCATATGCCACTGATACACAACCCTCAGGCAAGGGTAACCTGAGGCCGTCGTCAAAAAGAATTTTCCAAAATTCCGGACCCAAAACTGAGCCTTGGGGACAGCCCATATCCACTTCTCTGATAATAGTGGTGCTCCCGTGAGCAACCACGATGGATCGGTCCCTAAAATAGTCCGAACAGATCTCAAAGAGATCCGGTGGACAGTTTCTCTTCTTTAGTTTGATAAGTATCATTGGCCATGATGCGTTGTCAAAAGCCCGGCAATATCTAGAAATAGACCTATCACATACTTCTTATTACAAACCTTCACCCAGTCGAGCGCAAACGAAATGGCGTGCTCGGTGGATTTCCCAGGAACGAAGCCGAATTGGTGGATGCTACCGGGCGACAGGTAATGGTCTAACCTCTTACGTATGATTTTCTCGAGAATTTTACCGAGGATGGGCAGCAAGGTGATGGGGCGGTACGCCTTCGGGTCCGTTCTCGGCTTATTGTTTCCCTTAGGGATTATCCTGAGCACACCCCTCTTCCATACTGTGGGAAACTTTCCGCGTCTCAGACATGTGTTCAAGAGTTGGAAAAGCTCCTCCTTTGCAAAGATCCAAACATGCTTCACGATTATACCATTCAACTTGTCGATACCCGGGGCTTTCTTCGGACCGAGACCCTTAATTATAATATTTAACTCCGCTTTACTGAATGGTGGTAAGCTTTCGACCGTCTGGGGGAGGTCCCTAGGAGGAAGCCTTGAGAGAATTCTCACTTGTTTGTGGTGGTCATTTTCCCCTGTTACTGTCTCTAGAGGGTCTAGCTTCCCCAGAAGTGTTTCAAGGGTCGTGGCAATGTCACAACTCTCGGCATCCCCATCGTTATTGCCCAGTGTTATGCTGGATAAGTAACGCTCAGATCCTTTGCCCGTTTTTTGGAGTGCGCTGTTAACTTCCCAAGGATTTGAATTTCCCACCCCTTTTACCCATTCTCTCCAGAAAGCTCGTTTTGCTAAGCAGACACCTATTCGATAGGCACTACGGGAGCTTCTCAGTTTAGCCATTAAGAACGCCTCCTTGTCAGGGGTACACGTAGCCCGTCTGGCAACTCCAAGGCTCCTATAGGCCCTCTTATACGCGCCCTTCAACAAAGTCAGCTCATTTGACCACCACGGCGTCCTTATTTTCCTCTTTGGGTTTGATCTTCCCAAGGAGGAATCTGCAGCTGATACCACCGCCGCGTTGAAAAATTCCCCCAATTTATCAGGATCACTAGCAGCCAATGCATAAAAGCCCCTTAAATTATCGCGCAGTGTCCTACCAAATTTATCCCAATCCGCTTGTTGTGTTTTGAAGTGCCAGTTTGTGCGAGGTATTTCATCAATTTTAACTCCTAGGGAGAAAGTGATGAGCCTATGGTCACTTACAAGAGCGCGTTCGTGGACCATCCAGTTAGACATCTTAGCCACAATTGACCCAGAGCAAAGAGTTAAGTCAATGTTGCTCTCCCCTCCGGTGCCAGAAAACGTTGAAGGGTATCCCGGTTCATTGATGATGAAAAGACCTTGCGCAGAGATGAGGTCCTCGACGGCGTCTGATCTTTCCGTCCTATTTTCGTTATTATCGTACCACAGAGAGGAGCGCGCGTTGAAATCCCCACCTATAATTATGTTACGCCCCTTCAGAACGTTAAGAGCGCGCGTCAGGCTAAGGATGTGTGGTCCGACGGGATTTCCATATTTAAAGTAGACGGATACGAAAACAATCTCGATATCATCGAAGATTATCGATACGCAGGTTTGGTACTCATTCGAGAGCCCCTCGAGAAGGAGGGGGCTGAACACTGAAGTGTTGATCAGAACACCCGCACCCGGGGATTTCCCTACTTCGAGTACCTCCCCTGGAGAATCTATACCAGCTGTCTTGCCTTGCCGGAGATACTGCTCCTGAATCAGAATAATGCTGAGATCCAAATCGGCCATTAATCGTTGAGTCTCAAGGGTTGCCCCTCGAGAGCGCTGCAGATTTACTTGTCCAATTGTAAGGGAGTTAGCGCCTACCATAATCAGTTTTACGGACTTGGGCCTCTACAGCAGCGTGGTGGGCCGGGCACGATCTGTCACCTGTTGGGTGGTTGGAAGGTTTGTTAAAGCGCTTGCAGGTGGCGCAGACAGCGGCGTCAGCTTTCTTGGGGCAATCCTCGATGTCATGGCCGGTTGCGGCGCAGTGGCGGCACGTATTAATTGTCATGGTGCAGAACTTGCTGACGTGGCCATACAAATGACACTTAAAACACCTGGTGGCCCCTAAATAGTCGCGCACGCGGCAGGCATTCCATCCAAGAAAGCAGAGGCCGCTGTCAATCAACACCTTTCGACTCTCGGGATGGCAGGTGACTATCATGTTCATGGAAGAGGAATCCCTCTTCCCGAACAGAGACACACGGCGCATCGTCCGGAGGTGGTCCTCTAGGGAGAGCGTTGACTTACCTCTTATATTGTTGGCATAAATTTCCGTGAACAGCCCTTGGTCTGCTGCCGGTTCGCCCTTTGGTACGTCATATATGACAATTTTTGGGAGGTTGCCCTGAGGGTGAATCATCTTCAGGCCGCTGGCTTTGATTTTAGCCGACGCCTTCTTGATGTTGTCTAAACCAGCCGTGCTAGAAGTCTGAACCATCAATCCTCCTCCTTTTAATTTCCGCGTGCGGACAGCTTGAAACCCATCCTTTGATGGGTTCAAGACCTTCATGAGCTCCTTTTGGGTCTCATCTGAAGTCTTTCCTTCCGGCACGGTTGGGTAAAACAACACAGTCGGCTGGAGCGGAGGTAGAGCCCTCTCAAATCCATCCACTACAAGGGTACCGGAGGGAGGGGGACCTGAAGCAGCACTGGCATAAGACTTACGCTGCGGCAGTGGAGCTTGTGCAGCCACAGTTATGGGTACTCGTTTGATGAGTACATCCAATTTATCAGAGAAGCCCCTCTGAGCCAACATGACTTCTTGCAAGGTAGCTGCCTTGGTTTTGGCTACTGCCAAGTCAAGAGCAAGTTTCATTAGTTCGTGAGACATTAGGTCGAGGCTTACCTGAATAGTGCTCCTGTCGTCCTTGTTTAATTTACTCTTACTTGAATGAATTATTTCAGTAATATTCGACATCTTAGCCCAGAATACACTGAGGCGGTCATCCTCTATCTCCGAGATATCCTCCGTGTGCGACCTCTTCTTGTTTTCCTGGTTGGGTGAAATAACTTTAGAAGTGCCGCTCGTGAAGGCGGATGCCAGCGCTGCAGCTCCTGACTGCCCGTTCAGATCCGAGGTAGTGTCTCCTAACGTCGGTGGCGCTGAGTTGGTCGTCTCAGCAGCGAGTATTGCTGTGCAAATGCTCGTTGTCTCAATTGGCGACATGGCTTGTCTTGAAGGGCCTGGCAGATCTCTCTGTCTCTTCATCCTCTCGATGCAGGCAAAAGATCTAGACGTAGATTCCCTGTGAGCCCGCTCCGCTAGGAGTCGCTTGATTAGAGCGTTTGAGTCCTCCTTGGCCAAAAGTCTGTCTAGTATTTCGTCCTGAGTTAAGTAATTCGTATCCTCATCCTCCGAATCCATCTTGAGTTGGGAGGACCGTCACTATCGATGTTTGGTCACGAAACACAAAAAAAACAAACGTTCCGAGATAATTTCTTACAAATTTGTATAACTTGGGACAAAAAGGGAGAAATGGGGAAACTTACAATAGGCGAGGGAAAACCCGAGACTGATACTCAAAGTCGGGAAAAAAAAGTGGGTTAAAAGTGTCAATTTCTCTATCAAGAACTCTATCGTGTCTTCAGATCATTTTTTTGGCAAAAACAGTTATTTATATATTTCAAAAAAAAAAAAAACAGTTATTTGTAGACCGACACGAGTGTGAAATATCGTCCTATCGATTTTAGTTAGTATTCGCACTTTGTTTTTTTTTTTAATTCAATTAATAACAATGTTTCATTAAACTAAATGTAAAAAAATATATATATGTATATAATAATAATAATAATAACAAATAAATAAATCTATCGTTCACTACAAGGACTGTTCCACTAACGTCAGGAACCAAGACCGACGCCGGTCGTAGGCTACGTCGGCTTATTTCACTAACACCCCCCGTATTCGGCGAGTTCACTTTGGTACAATTCCTATAGAAAAAAACCAAAACAACACCAAAACTCATACTTTCCGGCGAGCGACTGGAAAAGTAGAAAAGTAGGGCGATAGCCCGTAAAATTTTATATCCAATGACACAAATTTATTATGTAAAATGTTTTGATAAGTATTATTAATCAGCTCGGGCTGAAACGCCTTTTCGATTTTAACTATTAGCGGGGTTCTGCAGGGATTTTTAGGTCTTTTAACTTTATAGTCACATACACTTATGATTACACTTAATTTAATTGGAAGTTTGTAGAGGTTATTATAATACACACTTTATCAAAAGATACGCACTGGTGGACCTCCCCCAAGGGGGGATGGTAAAAAAAAAAAAAAAACTGAGATATATAAAAAAAAAAAAAAAAACTTATGCTATTGAAATTAAACACAAAAATTATTCAAAATTATCAAACCGCGCTCTGTTAGAGCACTGGTGAGAAAACTATTTTGATTCGAGACGAAACGGCGAAGTTACAAGCGAAACGGCACGGAGCAAAAAAATGTTAACTGTTCCGCGCGGTGGCAGAACTGAACTGATAAATCTTGAGTAAGAATTTAAAATGCCTGAGACAGAGATTCCCCTTCAGTTAAACCAAATCCCTCGCATCGCTGTAAATGACCTCAAATGGTGCGCAGTAACATTAGTCGAATAAGAACTTCAACCTCAGTAGAAAAAGTGGGCCAATTTGTGATTGAAGAAAATATATTAAAACACTTTTGTAGCCAAGGTGTCCATAATTAAAGGGTTTCTTTAAGCTACCAGACATTTTAGGCAGCAGTTGCACCGGTAGATGAGATATAATATAATATTATACACTTGATTATCGGCTTATGTAATCATATGTATACAGATCAATTATTAAATCATGCCACTGTATAGTCGCAGGCAATACATTCGGTAGACAAGCCTTTCTTAAAAATATTATTAAGATATTTTGGCCATACTGCTAAACCTGAATAACTGTTAAAAATCTAAAAATGGGTTTTTTTATGTAATTGAGTTCTAAATGACGTTCCGCATGTCTGCTAAAATGTCTTATTCATATCAGCTAACTAAAGCATTTTTTAAGAGACCAAAGGCATTTTTATTACAATGAACATGATCAATTTTGTGAAAAATAAACAACCTCTAATTCTAATACTTATAATTCATGACGTGTTTTAACCGTTTAGGTGCCACCGAACGATATATCGTTCCGATACATTATTGTACTTAAGTGCCATAGGACGATACATAGCTCGAGCCATAAAATTCGTCACGCTTTACCCACGGTTCTAAAATTACGTCACATTATTGAAAACATGTGTTTAAAAATAAAAGTAAACAAAATAAAAAATATATATATTTATTTATGGATTATCAACACTTCTCCAGCATTTTTAAAAAATACATGTGGCACCTAAAGGGTTAAGAAAAGCAATATCCTTAAATCGCTCTAGCAGTATGGCGACGATATATGGGATATAGATATCTTAAGAGTTAATACATTTTTTTAAATTATTATTCAAAAGCATGACTAAAGACAACAACTGCCCTTGCTGTACAATATGAACGTTGTTTATTAAGTATGAACTTGCATTACTTGCAAGCAGGGGTGGCCCGCTTCCTAAGTCAAAGACGACAATAGTTCATGTAACATATCATAAAAATCAAAACAACTGATCTTATTCTTAGTTTATTTGTCATGTACCGCGAAATTGTGGGCAGCGGCGGCGGCGAATGGCGAGTAGTGACATCTAACTTCTCAAATAGAATCTCCCATTCCCACTTACCTAAGTCTCACTGAGTTAATTTATAAAATGACCACAGCCATGGTATCTTTTCTCCCTATACGTGCCATATAATAAACGAGATGACACTATGCCATAAGTCAAAATGCTCCCACATAATGAAGAAAGCTTTGGTCGTGACCATGAGGGAGACAGCACGATGAGTATTATATTTTTGAAAGAGATGGTGTAATTAAAGTAGGTCAGTTTTGCAAATTGCACGCTTGTCGCGTGATAAGCAATGATTGTTTTTAAATTAAAGAGTTTGGTAAAGGTTTGGGATTTTCATTTAAATTTAATGTAAATCAAATTTAATAATGTTATTATTAAGTTCTGCAAGTATTTTAGTTTTTTTTTTATTATTGTGACAGCTGTTTCGGCGTTCAAGGCCTACAACATAGGCCTTCAATGCCAAAACAGCTGTCACAATAATAAAAAAAATTAAAATACTTGCAGAACTTAATAATAACATTATTAAATTTGATAATCATTTAATTTTTAGTTTTTAAAATTAAATGAAGTTCTACAAATTAAATACAAAAACAATTAATAAGATTTGGAATATACTTTCTGTTATTGTCAATGTAATTTGTGACGAATTATTAAAATTTATTAATTTGTCAAAGATTATTATGATCACTTTTCAAATGACAGCTCGATTTAACCCTTCTACTCCATTATTTTTTTAATATTTGTTGTCAGCCAACTTTAATTTAAATAATGTCAAAATATTAATTTATCGATAGGCAGTTACAAAAAGGTTATTTTATAGTAAAACAAAAACGGAAAACAGTCAAAATCTTATTAAAACGTGAATTTAATTTTTTTTATTGAATAATCACAAGAAACAATGTCACTTGTCAAGTTTTGCGTGCGAAAATACACCGCGCGGGCACATCTTATCTTGTCGGCCGCCAGCCGATAACGGAGTTGTAGCGTACAAATAGTGATGTCGGCTGGCACCCGACAAAGGAGTGGTAAGGGTTAAAACAATTATTCTTGTTGTTTGTTTTTAACTTTTTTATTTCTTTTATGGCTAAATGACAGGAGATTCGAAGATATAGATAAGAAGAGTTTTTGATGGAATATTGGTAATGAAATTAGTAATGAGCAAAAATGTTTGATACGAGTGAACAATTCTAATTTTTATGCTCTTATGTGATGATGCAAGGAAACAATTTGATTTATTTAAATCATTTCTCTAAATCTAAATTGAGCTTAAATTTATTTAAGTAAAGAGAAATGTTATAAATATATAATAATTACACAGATATACGTAAAATAAATACCTAAAAATTACAATTGGTTTAAATCAATGTTCGAGTAATTCAGTGAGGCAAATTAGCATACAAGGGTGATGGTCTGGTGGCATTACTCTTTTAACACCTCGACTCCGGTGATGGGTCTGATTTGACCCAGTGTTTTTTAAATAAAAGATTTTGCCGCAAATATTTCGTTTAGGCTAATTTCCTCTTGTCTATTCTTTTATCAAATATTTACCCACATCTCGACTCAAAAATGATTAAAATCGGACACGTTTTAAATAAGTTATTAGAATAATTGTCTATAAAAACACGCAAAATCTCCATCTCGTCTCAGTTGAATTTGAGCAGCTGACGAAACAGTATATCTCTCGCTCTATCTTTCCGTCTTTGTCTCTCGCAGTCCTTAACACGCAGATGTTGTGAACCATTCGGGCGCATTTCTAGTATTGTGATTATATTTTTATAACTTTGTTTTATTTTTTTTTTATTTCGTACCGTACTAACGCAATGGCAAGGCAAAATTATTTAGCTGATAATGAGATTGAAAAGCTACTTAACAGTGAGATCAGTGATGATGGCGACTTGGAATTCGAATCATTGAATCCAGAATTTGAAAGTGATCCGGAAGACATATTACTAGAGGAAATATCTGAAAGTGATAATGCAGTTAGTGTAGGAAATCTGAGTGAATCCGTTGCAAATGGACTTGTCAAATTCCGGATTCCTTTAATTTTTTAATGAAAATTGTTCATTTAAATTTGTTTTGTTGAAAAATAAAAGTTTTAGTATTTTTAACTAAAATGTATGTCATTCAATGGTTTTAATTGTGACAAATTAATGTGTCAGTAAATTAAATACTCAAATAAGAACGCCATTATATAATATTTTCTAATATTTGCATAAGCAATCATCATGTAATATGGCTATAAATTTAATTTATTTTATTTTTACACATCTTTCTATTAGAGGTACAGCAACAAGGAAGAATTAAATAAGTGATTTTATTTCTGGTATTTTAAATAATACATGATATACTTGTAAATGCACACCGTCGATTTCCCGAAAATGTTAATAAATATACAATTAAAAATAATAAAAAATGTTCGCTTCCACTGACTTCCTGTGACCGGGTCCTTCCCCCCCCCCCTCCCGCACTGCCGGCTGCGGCTGTCTCGAGACGATTCAGTCGTCCTTTTGCTGTCGCATGGTATACCCGCGCTACTGTATATCGACGAACCGCAACATTTACGGAATACTAATTTCTAAAACTTCCATCTTCATACAAGAAACACAAGGGATATGTTATGAGTTTATGAGGAATTACATAATATTATATAAAAGTAAGGATATGAACGAAAAATTCATAAAAAAGTCTTTTAATTTCATCATTTCAGCCGGGTCAATTTGGACCCACCATCGCCGAATGTGTTTTATTTTGAACCTCCGGGTATTACGTGTTAAGATCCTGCAAGTCTTGAAAATTTTGTTTGGTAATTTTAAGTGGATCACTATATAACCTTAGATACTAGACTGGATATGTTTTTTGTCAGTTGAGGAAGTAACTGAAAATCAGATAAAAAGTTTAATTTTCTATGAATCGTTTCCAACCAGCTAATACAATATGTCTTTTAATTCCGTTACACACGTGTCGCCTTTTTTCATTCCAAGCTAAATAGTTTTATGCCTCATTAATTGAGATGTTTTTAGAAAAATATCAAAACTTAGTAATTTCACCTCGTAAAGGTACTTACTTTGAGTAAATTTACTTATTTCAGCATACTGTATACGAAGATAAATACTGTTGTATTTTATATTTTTTGTTCAATCATTGGATGGACCCGTGGACGCTATCAACTTCCATTTATGTGTGCCCGGGTTCAAAGTATTTGCGGTTAACCTCTATGTTATATTTCACTGAAAAATTTAACAAAGCGTTTACCAATATGACGTTCCTGTTCTGGTAAGTGCAGCCGTCACTCCATATTATTAATAATAATAATGTTTTATTATATTTAATATTAAATTACATTATATTAAATTGATGAAAAAAATATAAATAATTGTTGGGCAAGGTGTTTTACGTGCAGTTGGGATGGTTGGGAGGTGATTATTGGGAGATTTTCGCACACAAGGCCTTCCAAGTAATCTATCAGCAACTTGCGAAGGCTGATGCTTGGAAGTCCAATTGCATTTCATAAAACCAATAACACCTTGTTTTATATGATGCTATTTCGTAAATTGTGAAATTACGTACGAATAAGTTTCGTTTATAATGTTCAGCACTTGCTCTTAAATAAAGACATACTTCAACAGCCTGTAATAGAACAATGATTTTTTTTTTCAAGATTTTTGTCAAACTCCTTTTCCTTTCTAGCTGTCTCCTTATTGTCAATATCTTTGATATTTTTCGTCATCTCCCAGATTAATTTTATAACTTAAGCATACACTACACAGATCTTTGTTTAGGTTTTTGAAACCAATGTTTTCAACTTTAATAATGCTGTCAAAGTTGAGCGAGATAACACCTATATAGACTTATCCTAACAGATTTATGCATATTGTTTGTAAACCTCCATCATACCTCCATTGATGTATTCTAAGTACATTTTATTTGAAGACTTTTGTCAGTAGTACGAAGGTACCTTCGCCAGTTGTTCGATGAAATAAAAAAAATCTCAGACTTTTTATTTAGCCCTCTCATTTTCATAATCTTTTCTTCATAAGTCAACTGTTTGAGCATCCCGTCAGTGGATTTTTTAATCCAGTTACGGATTGTCCACTCTCCAATAAAAAATGCATTTATCAAAATCTTTTTGCAAACTTGCAAATATTGTTCTGCCATTTTCAAATTGGGTATACTCGTAAATAATGATGTACCTTTTCTACTGCCCTCTGGTATTTTGGTTGGCCTCGTTTTACTCTCCCTAATAATTAAATGTGTAATGAATACTTTTTTTCACTCCATGACATTCAGTAAAACAAGTCGAATAACTGTTCGTGGCTCTTCAATTATATCATGACAGAAACTAAGGTTTGAACGTTGTTGAACATTGTTGATATATACACCTGAGACCATTAGGTCCATTAGGTAAAGCTATTAACCTTTGACCAGTTAGTGGCCGAGTTTTCATGGCGTCCGGGTCACACCCACAAACATTCAATCCCTCGGCTGGCTAAGTCCTCCATAACGACACAAGCAACATCTTTCGCTTAGGCCACTCTCTGACGGTCCGGTAGGGAATCGACATAAGCCGGGTGCTGCAAAAATGCAGGAAATGTTTCGCGAAATTTCCTCCATCTACTCTCTGACGGGTATGCAGTGATTTGTAGCCACCAGTAAATTGTCGGTATTGCAGATTTCTGTTATGTTTACCGCCGAATGTTATAAGATCTGTCAAACTCAAGATAGAAAAATGGGGAATTAAGTGAAGACGAGACTCTGGTATTCTATTTATTCCTTCGAATGAGACAAAAAACGAGGAGATTTTGGGTCCACCCCTACATTGAATGCCGCTACCCACTTTTTTAGACTGCTGCGAGGCTCTATAGAGAATTCAGCTATTTTGGAACGAATAAGTCTTTATGTTCCTGATGACTATCTAAGACAGCGTCGTCATAGATTATTCTATCTTCCTACCCGTAGGACCAACCTGCCAATGGTTCTTCCGGTGGGGAGGAGTATATTGCTCCTGAACAAAATCTCACAGGATATCGACATATTTTGCGTCAGTGAGGAGAGACTCAAAAGGGAAATTCTATTGATTCTTGAAAGAATCTCTTCTCATTGACGCGATCTTCACCACTGCCTGAATTTATTTAAATATTTCTGAATTGATTTTTTATTTTCAGTATATTTCTTTTTTCTTATACATTGTTTTACAAATATTAAATAGGTACCTGTAATTTCTCTTACGCATTAAACATAACATGTTTGTCATTGTATTAGAAATTAAATAAAAAATATTATTATTATTATTATTGAACGTAATATTCATTGTAGGTTATTTGTTGCTGCCAGGGAACTGTCCGAAGATGGAGTAAAATTCTGGCAAATGTACCGAATGTCAAAAAAAACATTCCAAGAACTAGTCCAGCGCGTTGCTCCATATATTACAAAAATTAATACTAATATGAGGGAGTGCGTTAGTGCTGAGGAAAGAGTTTTAATAACCCTTTAATGCATATGCCGGTAATTTATAGTTATAAAGACATGCATATTTCTCTACCTCTATTATTAGCCGACAATTCATATCACTCTCCATGTTTGAACTCAAAGGATAAATGGCGCGTAAACGATCGAAACGCAGTGCATAGATATACTGGATGCGTGTTTACCGAGAAGCTTCTGAATTGTTGTCTCGCTTGTGGTATAACAGAAGTATGTCGCGCCCCTCCCGCTTCCCCCCCGAGTCGTGAACTAGTGCCCATTGAAATGTATGGCGAAGTGCCCTGTCGGTATCACGCATGAGATTTATGTCGATTCCCTACCGGACCATCAGAGAGTGGCCTTACTGTGATGGTAGTAGGAGATTTTCAAATATTGTCAGGTTATTCGTAACCTAGGAATGTTTTTCTTTCTTTTAAAGAAAAAAAAAGCATTTTGGAATTTTTTTTTTTGTATTGCAGGAGCCTTCATTTCTCCTCCATTCGATGTATTTCTTTCCCTGCTGCCTTAATTTTTTTTTAAATTTTTGCGCTTTCCATTCTTTTCATTGGCCAATCTTTTTGCGCTATAGATTTTAAAAAGTGTATTCATATTTTACTTCCGATTAAAAAATGATGAAATAATTTCAATATGAGATTCTGGTTGATTATTCTGATGGTTTTCAAACACACCATTTTTCCGGAGGATAGTGGACAAGTCCCCAGAATTCGGTATATTTTCATTATTTTGTGGAAGAGAATAAGCTCTCAATTGCCCAGAAATACTAACTTCAAAGGTTGTTTCAACACTTCTATTAAATGGTAAAATAATTACAGGTGTAAATGTGTTCTGGAAAACGGTATCATTCAGATTTTCACTAGGTTGCTTTTTGCTTATTTGCAAACAGACATGCTTGTTAGTTAGAATTGCTTGATACGAAGGGGCGTGCATTTTAAGATAACTGCGACATAACACATATTGACGTTACGTGTTGTGCACATTGATTTTTTTTAGACCTATATATTAAAAATTCGTAATTTTCAAAAAATACCTATCCCTCAAATTGTTCCAAAGTTGGAAACACTCAACAGAAACCAACATCAATTGGCAACTAACGATACGATCAGTTGGTATGGTATTTGTCAATTTGAGTTGACAACTCTTATCGTACCAACTGATGTTAGTTTCTGTTAAGTGTTTCCAACTTTGGAACAAATAAAAGGAAAAATATTTTTTTGAAAAATGCGTATTTTCGATATTTAAATAGAACTAAAAAAAAAAACAAATAATTCGATGTGCATAACTCCATTTCGGTAAAAATGTCGGTTACGAGCTCTGCACCATCTCTCGGGCATTCTGCCGAAGCCCCATTGATATGTATTATGAATTTATCACAATATCATCAAACAAAAAAAAAATTAGTCACACATATTTTATTAAATGACCTTCCACTTCTGGACCCCTAGAGCCGCCTCTGCTTGCAAGACTCAATCCATTTCATACAACAAAGCATTCAAAAGATATTGAAAAACAGAGCAATTGAATTTAATTTTGTAAAACAGTTTGGCAAACTTGGAAAGGAATTTTTTTTTTTTTTACATTTTACAAAAGAAAAAATACAAGGCAAAAAGTACCGATAAACAAGTTTTTTTATAGTTTGTCTAACTATTATGCAAATATGTCTAGTTATGCAAATAAAATCCATAGTTTTCTGAGATCTCTTTATTTGACCAAAACTCGAATGTTTCATGTTACAAAATGAGGTAATCTCTACAGTAGTTGGTTACATACATATATACACATATGTTACATATGACTGTATGGGACATTACTTTACGCACCCATAATATAATATGTAATATTGTTACAGTCCTTCATGATAAGTTAAGAAAACATTATATGATATTAGCTTGAGTTTCCAAAAATACATCCACATTGGTAGAATACCTTATCATTAAATATTGTGAAATTTTTCAAAAATAAAATACCTAAATAAAAGTATTAACAGTAGCTTTTGTACATAAATAATTTTATTTTGCGTTAGAAAGCATTTTATCATTTTGAGAAGCTTAAAATTATAATATTTAAAAAATATATTAATACCTATTATTTTAAAATATATAGATATTTATTAGTATTATTTTTTTTCCTGCAAGAGATACCAGTTAACGAGACAAATCATCAGTTTTTCACTTTTATTTCAAAATCATCTGCTGAGTTAATGTCCGTAATGATAGATGAATGCGAATGAATGAAGATTTGTTTACAAAAGCACCTTGCATTCAGGAATGCGTGCAAGTTATAAAATGAAATAACTCAACTAAAAAGTACAAAACCGGTTGGAAGGGTTCACTTCCTAAAACTGACTTTTTGGAAAACCACTGGACAAAATTTGTGCATGCTGATTTAATACTTTAACATATAAACAGTAAGTTTTCTTTTTGAATCTCTGCCAACAATAACATAATATTATGTTTTTCTAATAAATTGTAATACTTGGTTAAAAAATTATGATAATACCTATATTTCCTTAAAACTACTTGCCTGGCTGTAGAATAATTCAGATAACAATCTCAATAGTATTCATTAGATATGTTTAAACCGAATCCAATACCTTCATTTACTAAAATGACAACATTCTGTCAACAATTATCACACTTCCCACACTGTTGTGAAGCGTGTTCATCTGAAAGTTTAAAATGCCTTTAAAGGCAGCCCCACACACGTAAGACTTGTTTTTAAAAAACATGTCAGAAGGGATCGAATAATGAGCTTGACTTTAAGAAAGGACGGTCGGACGGCCGAGCCTTTCGATGCGGTGGTTTCAGTTAGTACTGGGCAAACCAGTTGTGTGGGGCGGCCTTAAGGCCTTGTCAGACTAACTTACCTCATATATTATGTAGAACGACAATGAATTTTCATTTTTTTACATTAACTTTAGTTACTTATTATAAATTATATCAGTTCAAATCATGCTACGGTTCTCGGTAAGAGCTAGGACTTTGAGCATTTAGAGAAACAACATGACAGCAAAGTAACATCATTATTAACATCTCTGTTAGTACCAACATAATATGGTGACAAATGCATAAGGGCACAACTTGGACAAGAACATCTCCTGAAGGGTGAACATACAGAAGAAATCTTTAAATTCACGGATCTTTGACAGTTGACAATCATTATATTATACTTCGAATATTGTGGTAACCATATTGAGAAAAATAAGTATTATTAAAGAAAGAAAGCACTAACAATGTAAATAAGATGTAAAACACAAATTGTCCGCTTGGCAGATGTCGGCTATATAAAGCGTTACCTTATCACGCATAATAGCTAACATAGAATCTATAAAAAAATAAAATAAGTAACATAAAAACATTAAGGAAAAACAAATTTAACTAAAGAGGAACAGGTGTTTAATCGATGTCGTGGAAACGGAGTATGGCGCGGCCTTTGATCTCGGATTGGCACAGCTTTCGAACCACTTCCTGCGCCTCCTCAGCCGGGAACACAGAGTGTGGTGGGGGCTCGATCTGCAATCAATGCCAATACATACCCACTTAGTACAGGCTCATTTTCACTTCAGAGACAGTGACAATGGTAATGATTCATTTCAACAAAAAAATAACATTATTTTAACCCTGCAAATGTGGAACCTTTGACTACAACCCGTATAGTATGGAACTTCATTTCAATTAGCCAATAAGATTGCTTCATATCACTGGCCACATCTCTGAACCAGTCATAACTAAGAAAGTAGTCCCCAATTTCAACAAATCGGTGAAATCCCTCCTCACATTTGTAGAGTTGAAATCGAAAAATAAGTAGGAGACTTTTATTGGGACTGGAAATCGAGCTTAGTGCATGCCAAGGGTTAACCACAACTCGCTCATAAAAAGTCTAAAATTAAATAACACTATTAAAAAAAATCATCAGATTGTGTGTATAAAGTGTAGAGTTTTATATGTAATGCTACAAGACTGTCAAAACTTTTACACAAGCAGGAGGAGTTAGCACAATATATCATGTGGTCAATAACCCGGTAGGTAAGACTCGTATTGGGACAGATTGAGTTAAATCATCATTGCAGGTACCGGTTTACTATAAATACTATAAATTGAAGAGTGTATTACTATTCTAGATCCAATGTTAGAACCTGTGGGCGTGCATGTCTCTGCCCCTTACCCCACCACTTTCTACGTCTAGACAGTCTACAACTTACTGAATTGGCGGAGCGTAGCCGCGAGCCATGCGCGGGGTGAGGGTGGTAGGGTGGGGTATGCGTAGTACTAACCTAATTTCGAACCATAACGGTTGTTCTTAAGCTGAATCGAGTATAGTTTCATATATTTTTTTAAATAAAATTTTAAAAAATTTGTCATTTCAATGCATAAACAAATAACAAGTTTATAGGTATTGCTACATTGTATTAAAAACAGAAGTGTACTAATCACCTAGATGCAAGATGACTAATAATTAACAGAATATCATAAATTTTTATTGCTCTTTCAAAAGCGCAATAAAAATTTAAATGATTAAACATACTTTTCTCCACTTTAAAAATCATATTCGCATTTTAAATATTTTGTAAAACATACAATGGGAAAGTCAGAAAAAATTAGATTTTAAAAAATGCTAAGTCTATGTAAATTTTAAAAATATTTCATAAATATTTTTCTATTTAAAAACATTATGTTTATCGTATTGCGTAATAATACTATCATTATTTTTAATTAATAAATAATAACTCTCTGACGTCCCTCTCCCCCTAATGGATGTTGGGATTTTTTTTTAATACCCATCTTTTTCATTACAAAAATGATGACAATTCGAAAAATTGTACCTATAGTCATTTGGGATCTGATTTTCACATACTAAATTTGATATTTAAATATTCCACATTAGTAAAATTTTGGTCGAAAATTAACTCTTTAAACCCTAGCACTTCTTGATAGGTACCTCCTATTTGTGAAAAAGCTTAAGTACTTTTTAGTGAATAAATAGCACATATTATTGAAAACCGATATAATATTTTTGCTAGCGAACCTATTTTAATTAAATAAAACACAGATATCAAGGAAATAATGATATTTAAAAATATAAGGGGTTTTAATTTTGACACTTTTGTGGCGGGACCACCAAAAAATTGGGTTTAAAACACCGCACCGACAGACCGGCGGTGTCAATACGTGAATGTCGCGCCGATAGATTGGCACGTTAAAGTTAAGCTGCTTATGATTAAATTCACACATTATTTCCAATTCTTCCTACTGCAATGATATTTTGGAAAACAATGTCGAAATTTGACTATTCACATCTTGTATTTTATTTGGTCACGGATTCCCCCCATACAATTTAAAATCTATGAATTCTTCTTAGATGAAACTTGTATATTTATTGTCCATTCAAGACAATAATGCGCACGTTCCAGAGTGGAAGATACTTTCAGTATCGCCCTGGTGAAAGACCACCACTCAGAATTGAAACATTGCTTTGTTTGAAACAAGTGGCTTTAACCGTATTTAGTAACAAGATCTGAATAGCCTGGTATTTACCCACATTTCTCTTCTCCTTCCCCTCTTCACTACCTTCAGCCTCACAACATTCCCCAATTGGAGATGTAAGTCTCACTGGCTACAGATAGTTGGGAGCAGTTGGGAGTCTTGTACAGTATTCACATACAAAATAAAATAAATAATAATAACTCTGTTTAGCTGTCTGAGTAATGGAAGAGCTGTGTGATGTGTATAGTTAATATGTTACAAAAGATTGCAATATCAAGTTTGTTTGTGAATGTTATGTGCTTACCTCTCCTGAAGCCACCAGCTTGACAAGCTGTTTAAGCTGATCGATGGTTCCTTTGGGGATCTCTCGGATCCTCACTCCCATATCATCAGCCTTCTTGGCAAAGCGAGGAATCAGCTTCTCGCCAACATCTTCTGGTAATAGGATAACACCTCCCTAAAATGTTAAATTCCCCCTTTAGATAAGTGAAGAAATAAAGATTTCACATAAAAAGGCACATCGTTTTCACTTTATAAATAAATACTGGTTTCTGATAGTTTGAAACCATTATTTGCAGTTTCCTATTGTTAGATAAATTGTACAAATTTGGTAAGTAGCA
The DNA here is from genome assembly GCA_022606495.2 of Halesus radiatus. Lineage (NCBI taxonomy): Eukaryota > Metazoa > Arthropoda > Insecta > Trichoptera > Limnephilidae > Halesus > Halesus radiatus. The sequence goes on along the minus strand of JAHDVE020009628.1, from coordinate 8,819 downwards.
AAAGGGGAACAAATGATATTCATCAAATTTATGAAAGGGGGGATATACGAGTATATGGAAGATACGGATAGCCAAAAAGAAGAAAACTGCCATATCTTGGTAACATCATCAGGTGCACCAAATACAAGGTCACCTGATTGATCATCCAGGGGAATATTGATGGAAGACGAACCAGATAAAGATACCATACCTCATGGTGATAGTTAACCTCCAATAGGAAAGTTCATCAGAAATAGATGAATAGTGAAGTTTGTAGCGTAAAAATGATACGACGGCTAATGTTCTCTCATCTCAAGATTCGTGGGTGAGAATGATGGTGAAGCACAGGGAAGTGGGATGTATTGATTGATACAGTAAATAAAACCCTTGTAAAAGGAAAGAACATAAATTTAATGATTCTATAACCACGTCTATCATGGTTTAGCAAAGAAAAGAGTAAAGAGAAGGATTGATCCCAACACGAAAAGGTTCAAACAATAATTGATGGCTCTCATGGTCCGACTCCTCTCCTCAGCATCATGGAAGGCCTCTCCAGGTCCAGATGCTCACCGATCGTAGTAATCTCCAAAAAGAAGTCTAGGACGACTCTTCTGAAGCGCCATCCGCCATAGCCTCTTCCGTGGGGTCCAGACAATGGAATATGCAGATGCTACCTTATGTCCTTTTTGGTCCGCTCATCACTTCTTCCGAGATTTTCACCACAGCAGCAGGCACGCGCGGTTTGGCTTCATCGCCTCACAATCCGGCCATCGATCAATCAATAAAACAAAAACACACCCACTTCGGGCAAATTCAGTAGACGCCCTCCGACGTCAAACAAAATAGAAAATCAAATACATAATCTCTCCCAAAAACACACGTCGATCACGACCGCTCCAGTCAGGTTATGTCGCCCGCCATGTTGAGTTGCTCCCTTCCGTCTGCCGTCTCCCATAGACATCCTCTCACCAATCTCTTCCGTAGACAATTATCCCAATCATAGACTCGGGGTCAGTATTTACGTTACAATTCCCCGCTTCCCCGTAAAAATTTTATGCCGCGAAGTGAAGTAAAATTTGACCTAACCTTCCTCTCTACTCTTTTCAATTACAGAAAAAACTGAAAACAAAGAAAACAAGTAACAACCAATATAAAACAAAAGTCAAAATTGACAAACAAAATGGTATATCTTAGTATGACAATACACAAAAAAAATCAAGTTGTGATACATTGGTGGTTAAGCATAACCGAAAAGCAAGGAAACACTTCATACTTATAATCCTCAAGCAACTTATAAAATAAATAAAAATAAACAAGTTACATGAACCAAACACTTCCTCACTTTATGAGAGTCAATTTCTCTAGGTTAACACTTGTGAGGTTTGGAGAACTCAAGCTCCCACTTCAAAATTTTCAAAAAATTATTTTTATTATTAATAATACCCTACTTAACTAATCCTCTCTTCCTCTTAACAAAAAATTACAATTACCATGCAGTTTCAACAGGGTTTTTTTTTTTTTTTTATATGTATCTAAAGAATTAGACACAGTATACCAATATCCATTGGATAGTTTGCGTATTCACCTCCAAAAATTTTCCTCGTCGTATAGTTATAGAACTATTTGGTTGTCATTTAGCCATTGCTAAATAGTATAAAGATGAGGGTTTACATGTTACAATACCTATCCATTCGTGTGGTTTCAAACAAGTACATTTGTCAATATCTATATATATAAACTTGCAAAGTACAATTTCTCTCGAAATTTTACATCTTCCTATCTTTTCAAATTGGTGCTCGATTTTTTTTTAATCAAAAATCGACACTGGATACACAAAAATACTTGATAAATTTACGCTGGTGTTAGCAGTGTAAAAATAGTACATATTTACTAAACCTATTGGACAAATCAACTTAAAAAATACTTATCAACATATTATAAACAGTGGTATTACTAGATCTAAACTATCTACTAATCATCTTCTCCTGTTCAAGGAGGCAGAAGATGTTTACTCCAAAGTGGTAAATATTTGTTTGTTGTGTGCATGCATTAGCAGTACTACACTTGATACTTAATACTAATATTATTACAAAAAAATCATACTTTCTAAATGTCTATACTATATTCTTTAAGGAAAGAGATACCAACTTACTTTAGACATAATTATAAACTTAGAATATACATTAAACATTATAGTTACTAATTAACAATTAAAACTATTTTATTATCTGTGTGAAAGAAAGTAGCTCAAAATCTCCCAGACAGAATATATTAACTATCCTTTTCGCGTGTGTCGTAGTAATCTCCAAAAATTCTAATTTAACTTTTACTCCGGTGCTCTCCAAAAGCATAATTTTACCTACGGCTAAACAAATTAAATACAAAGAATACCTACTATAAATATATACATATTGTCAGGTAACACACCATCAGACCGGTAACCGATTTAACTTTCATTTAGAGTATTCGGAATTATTTGAGGTAATTAACCGATATACCGTAGCGACAACAATAATATCCGATATATATGTATATATCATGAAAATTCTTAAGTTTAATTTTCGAGGTACACTATTGGTATGTACCTATGTAAAAAAATAATCAAAATTATTATAAAAACAACAAAAAAATCAATCCCCGTTTTTTTTTTTGTTGTTTATTTTGTTAGGGCGCCACTGATCTAAAAGATCAGAGAAACAAATAATATGTTTCTATTCTAGTCTAATGAGGATAAGTGTCAAAAAATATCATCAATAAATTAGAATTTGTGTTTATTCTGAGCACCTGTATTGCAGGTACCAAACTCCAGTACATGTGACCACAATAACACATTTGAAGAAACAAGTGGAGCGACATGAAGGATTGGTAGTCCCACATGCAACCACACTGTCATCTTCATCTTTAAGAGACGCGTACTATCTCTTTTTCTTTTTTTTTTAAATAGCGGATACAATTCCTCTTTCGAATAGCTGTTTATGTTATTGAACTCCATTGTAAACAGAATTAAATTACTTATAAGTGTTTATAAATTATCCGAGACGCAAACAACCGTGTACACGCAACACCATCTATTGTCAAAATCATGAATCATTTTAATTTCATTTATTTAAATTTATTTGCATTAGTTTTAGTTACCGACGCCAGGAGATGCCTGTGTCGCAAAAATAATTACCGTTTCTTTCAAGAATAACAATGTCACAAATATGCCAAAAATTACGACAATTAATATTTACCAACCTTCTAATGGCGTGATCGCTGACCTCATGTATGCACACATATACATAAACAATATTATGATATAATTAATAATATTTCTGTATCAATCCATACATCACACCACACGAACTTCACCCATCAATTCCCGAGTCCGTGTCCATAATATCTTAAATATTATTCACAAAAAACGTTGAGGCGCCATAATGTAGCGTATAAATGATACGACGGCTAATGTTCTCTCATCTCAAGATTCGTGGGTGAGAATGATGGTGAAGCACAGGGAAGTGGGATGTATTGATTGATACAGTAAATAAAACCCTTGTAAAAGGAAAGAACATAAATTTAATGATTCTATAACCACGTCTATCATGGTTTAGCAAAGAAAAGAGTAAAGAGAAGGATTGATCCCAACACGAAAAGGTTCAAACAATAATTGATGGCTCTCATGGTCCGACTCCTCTCCTCAGCATCATGGAAGGCCTCTCCAGGTCCAGATGCTCACCGATCGTAGTAATCTCCAAAAAGAAGTCTAGGACGACTCTTCTGAAGCGCCATCCGCCATAGCCTCTTCCGTGGGGTCCAGACAATGGAATATGCAGATGCTACCTTATGTCCTTTTTGGTCCGCTCATCACTTCTTCCGAGATTTTCACCACAGCAGCAGGCACGCGCGGTTTGGCTTCATCGCCTCACAATCCGGCCATCGATCAATCAATAAAACAAAAAACACACCCACTTCGGGCAAATTCAGTAGACGCCCTCCGACGTCAAACAAAATAGAAAATCAAATACATAATCTCTCCCAAAAAACACACGTCGATCACGACCGCTCCAGTCAGGTTATGTCGCCCGCCATGTTGAGTTGCTCCCTTCCGTCTGCCGTCTCCCATAGACATCCTCTCACCAATCTCTTCCGTAGACAATTATCCCAATCATAGACTCGGGGTCAGTATTTACGTTACAAGTTCCATAATTACTAAAATGCATTATTATGTCCTGTTCCCTAAAATATTTACCAATGATGATGTGTCCTCTATACCACTTACATATTACAAAAATATTATTTAGTATTTTGAAAACATAAAATGCTTTAGTTTAGGAAAATTCCTCAGATAGTGTGGTATTTTCTTAACAAATAGTTTCCAATGATTCCATCTCCGTATGTAAACCACATGTTTTAAACATAATGATACCAAATGACTATCGAATTCGTCTACTAATAGTGAGTAGCAATAATAACCTTGGCGAGACATTTCATAGAGCGCAGCAAGCTACGGGAGGTGGAGCCAAAGTCGAATACGATATCCACGGGTCCCTTGCAGGCGTCCAGGGTCCTCTCAATGAGCTGATTCTCATACAAGTCCTCGGACCACTGAACCACGTTCAAGCTGTAAGCAGAAAACAGCACTCGTTAAATAGCTCGCCACCAAGATTACGCTATTTGTTGTGGAAATATTTGGCGCCTTGCCACAGTCCAAAGTTCACAAAATTGTATACTCTCAATAAACTCTCGGAGCATTACAAGCTATAAGTCAGATACGCTATTAATAAGTTCCATATCACAGTATATACTCAAATAATACGATTTGCAAAATGAGGAACGCAAGCATCCGCAATAAAATTATTAACGCCGCACATGAGGTAAGGAGGGAAGGAAGGCATGACTCACTTCTCAGAGTCCTTGGCCATGACGAGCCCTTCATCCTTGAGGCAAGCCACGATGGTATGGATGTCCTGGCGATAGGGTAGATCCTTGAAATGGTGCGCGGCAATGCGCAGGGTCCACAGAGCCAGGCCCCCCGTGCCCACCAGCAGCACGTTACAGTCGGGCTTGCGCTGCGGGCCCTCCAGGCAGCGCTTGATACACTCCACGGCAGACAGCACGGCATTGAGAGCCAGCAGCGCACCAGTGGGCAGCATGGCCGCCACGCTCAGCTTCAGCTCGGCTGGCACGGGCACCAGGAACTTCAGGTCCGGCACCACGATGTAGTCCGCATACCCGTGTGGCACGCCCTCGTAGGGGTACAGCACGATACGCGAGCCCACTGCCAGACCCTGTTGCGCGAGAGCCTTCGCATCCACTTGATCTCCCAGGGTGTCAACAATACCGGCCACCTCGTAGCCGGGGAAGAGAGCACCGTCCTTCACGCCGGCGTGCGCCGCGGCGCCGCTGCTAGGCATGGCGTCCGCCAGCTCAGACAGGCTGCTGAGCGAGGAGACGGAGGACGTGGAGCACACGGACATTGAACGGCCGCGGCTGCTGGCGCGGTAGCACGCCCCGGCGCACACCACACGCAGCCGCGCGCCTAGTGGCGGGACTTCCGGCACGGGCACGTCGAACGTGAATACGCTTTCGCGGATCAACGGCCCCGGCGACTCAATGGACACCTGCCGACACAACTTGTTCATCTTGCCGCCTGGAAAAAAGGAAATTTCGATGTAGACAGGGTTCCTCTCTTCCATACAACATAACAATATTAATACCTGATAATATTATGCAAAAAACATGATCGCCATACAGGTAAATCAGACCACTCTACACCTGTTTTGGTTTGTCCCCGAAAATGAACCATCACCTATGAATTCTTTGAGTGACATCGTTTTATTTTATTCTCCGACTGCACGCCACGTCGCATTTCCGAGATAAACGGCTTGTACGTATAGTCTGATCTGATTTACCCTGTCCTGTGTACATAAAATGTCGCGTTAACAACAAAACATCGCACGTGACAATAGAATGACCATTGACCACCCGGGAGAAAAAAGCTTAGCCGCGCTCCGTCTCACTGGGGGGACTTGTGGCCGCTTCCAATCGAACCCAATTATTAATACACTGATTGTCTCAATTGCCTGAAATGATTTTATAATGAGTTTGCGGGGCCAGAGCAACGATATGGCGTATGGACAGATTGAAATGTAGCACGGTATTTGTTATTTGCGAATATCAGGAGCAATCAATTACTCTTGGTGGCTTGATTTTGAGGATCTCGTCGGTAAAAACAATAAATTAATAAAATGTGAATAAATATAAGATGCTCTAGATTTCAATACGCGAGCACAATCTGATTAGGACAAGGACACTTCAAGGTTCAAGTACTTAGATGGTAAATAGTTATAATGTAGTCTAATAAGATAGTCATACTTTTTTGTAATAACCAATAATAATTAAACATACAGCTTCAAAAGATCGCCCTTATAAAAATGTGCTACACTAATAACGCAAACCTGCAAATAGAGAAAATAAGAGTCACAATGAAGCATAAAATATGTGTGGCGCAGCAAAAACTCTCGAATGGTGAGCTCAGACGTCATTAAAAATAATCATATAATCTCTCTGAAATTTCTAGATGAGCGTCAATATTTTCAGAGCACTCCAATCAATCCATCGAACTGTGAAAAGTAAGACACGACACCATTTTGTTTGTTTCATAATTGTCATAACATTTGTCGTTGATTGATAGGAAGATATTAGTATTGAAATTGGGGCGATACCGTGCAGTATAGGCATACTGCCGATAACTTCTTTGTAACCTCTCCCTATTTTACGTGACCGACGCACGTAGCAAAGATATACGTCACGATGACGCTCTCAGCAGCAGAACTCTAACTACTAGTCAGAAAATGACATAGAAAGACAAACAAATATATATAAGGATGATTATAGTATAGAATGGAAGCGAAAACGTGCAGTATAACATACTGCTGATACTACGTTGTAACCTCTCCCTAATTCTCATCTCTTATAATATATACAATCTTAGAGTTTAATGAAGAAGAGTGCCCAGGTCGGTATTTTGTCGTTTGTTTTGTATACAAAATCTAGCTTTATTCCGAGCTTGATGAAACTTGCACACTCGACCTTTAAAACAAGCAGAATTTTGGTACTTCTTGATGAAATTTTGCACACTTGACATTCAAAGATGCACTAACCTGTAGGGGTAATACAATCCAACCTTAAAACTTTCCTCCAAACCATTCATAAATCCGGGCAATGTCGGGTTCTTAAGATAGTTGTTAATAAAAGTTATTTGAATTGATTACTATTGTAGGTTTCTATCGTGACCGGTGGATAAGAAATACTCTCTATATTACTGTCGAATTACAATTTTATGGATCAACATGAGACTATATTACAATTATTGACTAAGCGTCTGACTCGGCTGCTGTTCTGTGAAAGAAGAATGAGTTAGACAACTTTACAGCATTAAATTTATACATTAAACTATCGTTATCTCACTCACCTGCTGGAGTCAAAAAGGAAGACTTTCTATCATTGCACTCATAAACGGCGAATGCAGCAAAATTAAGGTCACAGCGGCAAAACTTACAGAACTACTAGTTTAGTCATTTTAAATTACCTCCAGAGACATCCTAATATTTTAATGTGAGATAATCGAGCTAGGTATCTAGTATACCTTAGCAATAATGTAGGAATAATGAGCTGAGGTACGTATGTACCTATTAGACGTAAGCAAATGAGCTAGGTATGTTACATGTGTACCCTAACGTATAAGGAAATTGAAGTGGTGATACTGAAGACAGCATTTTCATCCCTTCCCTTACGGTGTTAGATTAATAATTTACATTTATTACTAATGTAAATTATTTTATTAGAGGTACATAGGTACATATTTATGTACATAAGTAAAATATTGTGTATACGTGCTTCAAACGAGGAAAAAACATCGGCCACGCACAAAACGCATGATACGTTCATTACAACCCGCAGACGACCGCGCATGGTGGCACGGTAAGTGAAACTCTGTACCCTTCTCGCTCACTACCGGACCACTCGGCAAGTTATCAACGCTTGCAGACATGCGTATATTATAACTTTTTTTTCCTAATTTATTGACAAAACATTTTTTCTGTTTGATTTCGATAAATACTTATATATTTTAATTATTTTATTCAATACATAAATGTATTGCTGAGAAACACAAATATGAACTCCGTGTTTAGTATATTTACAAAGATATTTAAATAATTAGATACATGTCAAATCAGTTCACAGCACCGACTAAGAAGGGTTAAAGCAAACAATCAAAGGTTTACACCGTTACATTTAAAAAGTTGACGGGGATAGTTGAAAGGAGGTTCACCATATTCGAGAAAAAAAATTGAGTTTTCTCTTTACTTAAATAACTAATGTTAGAGGAATTGACAAAAACAGAGATCTCAAGCGATAACAATGGAGACATTTACAATAGGTAAATATTGGGGATCGCTTTATTTCAGGAGGTAGAAAAGATTTCAGTAGGATTGTTTTATCAGGGTTCAGTAATAGGTTAACAATTAGTGTTTTGTGTTCAAGATATGCGAGAAGGTTATTAGATTTAGGAGAGCGATACACAACACGCAGCCCGCGGACTGCGAAACTTGGCTAAACAAAATATCAAAAAATTAGCAATAAAAAATATTTAACAGTTTCTTTTCTTATTGCAAAAGGCACAAAAATCAACAGCATTCATTGGTTTGACCTTGTACCTAGGAAAAATTTCGCCAGTGGCCCTTTCTTTGTAAGCGCTATGGTTAATATATTTAAGGGGTTCCGTTTTATAAGAGTACGGTTCTAAATCCCGTTCTAAAATCATATAAGTAGGGTGGTATGATTTTTTTTTAAAT
>JAHDVE020009627.1:0-27887 GCA_022606495.2 Halesus radiatus | reverse complement strand
CAATGTTTTTTGCTATTTCATATTTCCGTTATATTTTTTGTATGTATTTCCATAAAATATTAACTATTTTTTTTAAATTTAAATATTATGTACATAATACCGTTACGGGATAATTTCATCGAATATATGATTTATCTAATTTACTCATTTCGAGAAGATGATCAAACGATTCCAAATATTGCATGGAGATAAATCTATTTTTTACGATATTCAAATATGTATATATCAATTGCTGTATATTTCTATATTTTGTATATATTCTAAACTAACTATCTATGCTATGCCTAGATACAGAAAAATTAATATGATAATAAGCATCGAATGTATATGAACCATCAGTACCGATATTAATAGTTAAATATTATAGAAATCAAATTAAAAAATTAAATAATATAATTATTTTATTATTATGCATATTAATTATTATTATTATTTATTACCTTGATTTTTTGTCTCCGAAAAGAGTCAAAATTATAAGTGAAACACTTAAAAGAAATTTATGAACTACAGTGGCTTTTTCGTTTGTAATATTGCGGTAAATATCAATAACCAAAACCATATATATATATATTAGCCATTTTCTTTAAGAGTTAAGAGTTAATGTTTTATTATCATAACTATCCTTACTTAAATTTTGATTAATCTACAATCCTTATGATGGCTGATCTACTTGTATGAATTTTTTTGTTATATATTGGGTTATCGAAAATTTACTTAAAGAAAATGACATGGAAATAATAGAGATGTGTCTTTAATCATTTTTTGCGTGTATTTGCAGCTGTTCCCACTTTTCGAGTCTCTGCAACTGCTGTCGGTGGCCTCCTGTTTTAGACTTTGCTGACAGGCTGCTTTTAAACATTCGAAGTGTAAGTCCCATCCTTTTTCACCTAAACTTTAAAAAATAAAATTGAATAACTTCCTATAGAAAAATATTTACATTGACTATAATTCTCTCTTCCGAACGAGTGTTGGGCTGCGTACCAAACTGCATAAGCATTGTTTGAACCCTGGCTTCCAGACCATCAATCTATCTATTCTTATCTCCAATAGTATTCGCCAACTTTACTCTTTCGGCTTTGTATTTATCGATATTCCGTTAGTAGTCGGCAACCACCCTCTCATATTAAGATACATCTCTTTCTCTTTGGCTCAGCTCGTTCTGGAGATCAGCGATATATTTGGTCCGATTGTTGATCTCAACCACCAATTCGGCGTACTGCTCATCGTCGTCTTCTTCTCCTTCGCACCTTACCTAATTTACGATTACAGGTTGTTTTGGTTAGACGAATTCTTTCACGATTTTCTCAACCTCAACTATCCTCTCCACAATCTTCTCCACCTACACTGGTCTATCAACATAGACTGTTTCGTACTTGACTTCCGTCTTAATTACTTCCCTCTTCTCGTTCCTGAGTTTATTGATCATCCTTTCTTTCTCCTCGACCTCTCTCTCCAAATTCTTGACTTGGAAACTCAGGTCAGGCTTCTTCATCCCATTGATTTTTTTGTTGAGCTCTGCAATTCTGCTTTCACTTTCAGTTCCCAACTCGCATATCCTCTTTTTCAGATCTTAGTTTTCGACCGTCTTGGTCTGCAGAGTGGACTTTAGCTTTTATATTTAAGGTAGGATCACTTTATACTTCGCCTCGAACTAGGCAATCTGATGCTTGAGATGATACATCTGCGCCTCCCAATTCTTTCTTTCACGACCCAGAATCTCGCTATTTTAATGTTCCAAAGTTTCCAGTTAAATTCTGTGCTTTTATAAAATATTTCTAAAATCCTCGTTGTAGACTTTCTTTTGTTGACTGAGCTTTTGCTCGAGGTCTGCGATTTAGTCTTCGAGTTGACGAACTCTCTTGTTGAGGTTGTCCTTTTAATCAGTTGTGATGGTGAGTCTGGCATCGATGGGTCGGAATTTGTTATTCAAATTGGAGATTTCGATATTTTTAAGTCGAAGTTGGTCGTTAAATGAGTCTTATTTTGCTTTAAATTCTTTTTCCTATATTTAAAAAAATAAAATTAAATAATCAATGAAGGCAGTTCAATAGACAAAGCATAGTAAAAAGAGTGAGCATAGTAATATGTTAGTGTGTATATTTTTGTTAAATATTTTTGCTCTAGCCATGTGATATTCTTTTTCTTTTTAATAAATTACCATAATTAAGGAACATTCTTTATAGATTTTGTCTTTGATGATGCCTATATCAGACTTAAACTGTTATTCGATTGCGATGCACTTTTATTTCCACATTTCGCGTTCTTAGACAAGCTTGGGGTTGATATCGATGCGAGTCCCACAATGACAATCACATATGCTTCTGCCTGTATTCATTAGCTTGGTCCTTTATAAAACGAGAATAAGTTTTTTATTATCTTTATTATGTATTATTATTTGTTATTAATTAACGAGGATCTTATTTTCTCCCTGTGAGTTATTTATTTTATTTAACTGAATTTAATAGAGTTCCTAAAATTCTATTTAGTCAATTCATATTTTTTTTATAAATATTACCCCTTTTTATTAGTTTAAAAATGTTATATCATTATCAATTCTAAGTTTATAATTTTTTTAAAAATACCGAACAAATAATTCAATAGTTTTATAGAAATATCGAAAAACTCTAATTTCATATTTTTAATTCCGAATGATCCTGTTCATTTTCATCTTCCACCCAAGCCTTGGACGCAGATCGAAGTCTTCTGACCTCTTCTTTCAACGAATAGTTCTAGTTTTCTATTTGTGTCAGACTTATCTCATACCTGTCATTCCCTTCTTGTGAATCCTTGAGCATCACCTCGAGGGTCTAAAACTCTTTACTCAATTTGATGCAGTTTCCGCAAATTTTGCTCGAATTCAATATGTTAGTTAGGGTATCGTTCTCGTTAGTAGCCGCGGCCAAATCGGCCTCGAGTTTGTCGATGTGGGTTTCTCGCAAGGTCAGCTCATTTTTTAACCTTGCTACTGAAAGTTAGTTTTGCTATGAAGATTACATAAGTTACTCTAATTATTTTTATTTGGTTTAATATTATGTGGTCAGTTTTTCAATGTGCTATTCGAGGGTGATGATAGTGTGGCTCTTTTTGGATAACTCCTACTAAAACCATTCATATTTCTTTTAGGTGTTCTCTTCTTCTGCATCTTCACACAGTTTGGGTTTTTAACTATCTTTGCTTTGAAGGAGCGCGACAATCTCTTAATTAATTGTATTCAAGTTTTAATTTTATCTGAGGGACTATTAGAGCTAAGAACTCAAAGCCTATAGTCGCTATTGCTCGAACGTGGGCAAAGTTTGAACTCCTTCATCAATCAGATATTTTGCTTATTTTATTAAAGTTTGTTATGACTAGGTCTGACACTCTGATTCACCTTTCGCAATCAAACCATCTTTTGCTTTATTTGATGTTTACTTTTCATGGCAGTCTATCTATTCAAACTCTGTTTCTATGTTTGGTAGCTATTATTATTATTTAGTCTGAACCGCGACTTCTACTTTCTAAGATGCTTTAGCCACGAGAAACTTATAATTTTCAGTGCCTAATGCTCCTATTTTGTCTTGGAAGTCTCGGTACTCCTTTTGGGTTGTCTCGGAAATTTCTTTGGTAATTTTGAGCTCTCCTCTGAGCTGGGTAACAGTCATTCTGTAGATGTGAATATCCGTGGACTTGATGTAGATCAGATCAGCTAAGGCCTTATTGAAGTTATCCAGTTCTTAGATGTTATATGCTCGCAGATCTTCGTTTCGATCCTGCAGCTATTTGTTGGCAAGGGCAAAAGCATCATTGGCCAAGATATATTATTTAATGAGTGATCGAGCCTACTCTAGCTCTTTTTCAACGAAGGTGAGCTTTTATTGAGTCTAACTGAGGGATTGATTCACTAAATCTAAGTTGTCCTGAAGTGAAGTAATCTGTTCCCGTATATCCCTGATTGTTTCTTATTTTGCGTCAATTTAACTCTGTAGCTAGCTATTGTCAGCTTTTAAACTCTCTATCGTTTCTTCACGTTCGTTAATTATGTTGTCGTAAGCTTTATACTAGGAGTTTGCCTACTTTTCGAGGTCTAATATTTTGCCCTCATAATGTTCAGTCATGTTTCTAAACTATTTCTACCAGTTTGTGTGACTATCTTTCAGCTGCTGTATATATTCCTATTTTTTGTGGAACTTCTCGGATGCTTCGGTGACCACACCCAACAAATGTGCGATCCTCTCGATTAAAGTCTTTTCCTCGACAGTGAGTGCTTCTTCGTCAAAAACACACTATTCACCCAACTTTTCCTTGTACTTAGCTATTAGTTTTCTGGATAGTTTATACTGGCTCTTATAATAGTCATTCTCTTTCGTTAACACATCTCTCACAAGGAGAAACTTTTCTCGCTCTAAATTAATTTCTGCTTTCTGGGTTTATTTTGACTAATAGGCGATGTTGATTTATCGATTGAGATTGGCGCATTTGGTACGAATCAGTGAGAGCTCTCTTTGTAGAGTTTAGATATAAACCTGCCTGTCGTACTAAGAAGTGGCCACCTGGCACTCTTCAACTACCTTCCGCCTCCTTGAACTTTCAAGTACATCTTTAGTTTGTTCTGATGCCATATCTTTAACAAGTAGTAGATTTAATTGCGGAGACTCATTGAAAGTTGGCTAACCAGTATTATTGGAGATGTAGTTATTGGTTGAAGTGTTATGTGTGAGGGGTTAAGTACTGATTGTGTCTAATACATTCGTGCCGCTATTTCCCATTAATTCCATCTCCATCCTTATAAATTAAGTTTGGTCTTTTGTCGTTTTATTGTGGGTGCTTTCAGGGTTATTATTATTATTGTTTGTGGCTGAACTACTGTTTGAGGTCAGATCAATCTAATTTGCTTAGCTGCTGGGCTTGTAAGTGAGTATGGCATTTGACTTAGGTATATAGCTGTTGGATTTAAATTTCATGATCATTTTATTAACAGCTGGAGTATTTGAACTCGTATACGTATTATGAAAGGGGCCATTATTGTACTTCTCTTACTTGCTATCGTCTCGAGTTAGTTTCTGCATTGGATTTAAATTCTTCTGTCTTATTCTTCTGATGATGTTGTTTTACATTTTCTAAAAGAGAGGCCAAAAAGGGAAGACAAATTCAAAATAATTATTAATGTTTATGTCTATATGTTTATGTTTGCTATTGACTAATAATTAAATTAGTGATTCCAATAGTCAGAGCTATTAATTGGATTTCTATAGTTTTTTATTTTTATTTAGCTTTTTTTTAATTATTAATTAATATCAATAATGAATACAAATATTTTTACTAAAGTTAAAAATATTATAATTTAGTGTTCCTAGGTGTGAATTGACGTTATCATTATAATTCACATTTTATAAGTAACTATAAACTAGTTTGGTGCTTTAATTTAATTTTTTAAATTCTTAATATCCTTTTTTAATTAAAATGCACATGCAAATAGATCAACGACTTAATTCCTTAAAATATTTTCCTACAAATGGCCCTTTTTCAAACTTCAATGAGATCGGCTCTAATATCAAATGTTTTATAGTTACTGATACCATCCCCAATTATTTTTTATATTAAATTATACAATCCTTCAAGTCCAAGTCAAAATTACCAAGCGTTGAAACAGATTACTGGCCTTCTTTCGTTTATTCTTCTATGCAGAGGTATACTGCATCATGAATAGAGATTCTACAGGCACTCTCTTTGCCACAAATCGAAGCTGTGGCGGAAACCTCTTGTTAAATGGTCCGATCCAGCTCCCCGATAATGTCGCGATAGATTTCTGAATGGCTATCTTATTTTAATTTCTGCTTCAGTGACTCCCGTAGTCTCTCCGATTTCAATAATTCCGAACTGTTTAACATGTGGTCCGAGATCCCAGTCTGCCATTGAAAGTACAACTTGATTAACTGTTCAGAATTTCGTTGGAGGGAGTAAGGAGACGCTTTATTTAGAAACTTTATCTTTTTATCGTTGTCCTTCATAATACTGTGTGCGTCCAGACTCACATAAATCCCTCGTGAGAGAAAATGCTTGTTAAATAAGTGGATCAGGCATAAAACATTTAAAGCGTCTTCTGGCTTAGGAGCGGGCATTAATACGAAATTCTAGAATTGGATGTATAGAAATACATTTTCCATCCTGGACTACTTGAGTGGTTGTGGTTTGATGGACGAGTTCCGACTGAGCCCTCCAGGTTCTTTCTTCTCCTTCTTTTTGTCTTTGTTAATGAAGCCTAGAATAGTGGGCTTCGTTTTCTTTGACTCTGAATTGTCTTGTGGGAGAACTTGCTCCTAATGAACAGCGAGAGAAAGTTAATGTTCGAGCCAGCAGTTATAATATCTAACACTACGGGAGAGTGGGTGGTTATCGTTGAGACACAAATCGAGAATCATGTTTGTTTACTATTTGGCTGCTTACTGGAGAGTGGGTGATTTGGGGATTTGAGTTTTTTTCAAAATATAATAATTCTAGTCCAATAAGTTCAAGGCTGTCTGATATTGCACTTTATTGAGGTCGAGTAGGATGGAAGCTGGTTTATAAAAATGCTTAAAGATTTGTGTGTTTGATGCTGATTCTGCCATATCGCAACTTCTCGTAAGCAAATCAATGGAAACGGATTAAGGAAAAGAAAATAATAATAATAATACTTATAATAATAATAAAAAAGACTGATTAAGTACTGTATATATTAGCCGTTGTTATAATAAATATAATTTATAGAGATACAGGTATATAGAAAGAGTGTTTAGAATAAGAAGTATCGGCAAATAAAATTGTAAATTAGATATATTGCATAGTTCAATGCTTTTCCAAAGTGTAAAAATAAATATAAGAACAATTTTTTTAAATAAATGAGAATACCTAAATTGTAAATATTTACAGAATAAAATTGATATTTTTCTCTTCAGCTGAATATCTTTTTTCTCTGTGGACTTCTACTTTTTCTTGATTTGTTTGTGCTGTACTATCGAGAAATCCATTTATCTTCAAACGGGAGGTTCGTAAATTTTGGTTTGGACTGAACTCCCTCAGTTTTTATTGGAGAATTATGTGTTACTTTATTTGTTTTCAATAGTGCTTGGGACATATCATCTTCGAGAGTCGAATATTTAGTTTCGGAAAAAACAAGGGGAAGGAGAATTTCTTCTTGGAGACTGTTTGTACCACTTAATGACAAGTTTAATGCAGGATTATTAATATATTTTTTGTCAAGTGAAGGAATTGCAGCATCAGAGTAGTAGGTGGTCTTTCTGTGTTGATTAATAAGCTATGTGTTAGCGTGCAACAGGTCTGAAATGAATGTTCTAATGTAACTTAACATATTTTTTGACATTGTTTATTTTTTTATCTACTGCACGAACTCGCTAATTTGAAGCCTCAAGGAACTATCGAGTTGATTTGTGAGATCCGCATATTCTTTCTGAAAAGTTAAGTTGCATTGAAGTTCTTTATTTTGCAACTCTGATTCTAAAACTCGTACAGTCTCAGTCAGACCATCAACTCTGTGCCGGAGTTAGTTGTTATGGATGGTGAGGCATTCGATAATTAGCCTCGACTACTATTTTTATTTGAAAAATATACTTTCAGAGACCTTGAGGTGTTCCTGGAGTGCCTACTGTTTTCGTTTTGCCGACGCCAATTATTAAGTGCATCTCGCGACCATCTTGCTTTGCTCGAGACTAATCATTGCATTTCTATTTCTGTTTGCAATTTCATTATAGTTATCCTGTTATACTGCTATTTCGTCATCGTCGGAGTTGTTGAAGGAGGGGCTGGCCACATACTTAGATGGTTGATTTTTGGAGTATCCGTGGGGTGGATCATCAATGATAATAAGTTCCGGCGGAAGGTCTTTATCCCTCTTGTACTCGTCTACTAAATAGCTTGTTTGATAACTACTGTACGGTTTAATATCATTATATTTGTGTGATTGAACAGGCCAAACTGACTCTCTTTATTTCATTATGAATGTATGATCCGAAATTGTAATGTTTTTTAATGTATGGAAATAATATTTAGGGTTTCCTAATATAATTTTAATACTACTTTAACTATTTTTTTATTTTATTATACCACACAACAAACTCAAGAACATCCAATCAAAATGCAAACAAAAAATAATTAAAAAAAGAATAAGACTCATAAGAATGAATAGGCGAAATTCCAAGGTACAGATTCAGAAGGATCCAAATACGAAAATATTCAATAAATGTGGTCCGTCGAACTTGAACAAGCAGAGCCTAAGCATTCCATCGTCAACAAAATCGGCGATCGACAAACCTGGTTCGAGAAGGGAAACGAATACTGGACAAAAAGCAGTGCAACCTATGACGGAGTTCTTGGAGGGTACGGGAAACTCAGCCAACCAGACATTATGTTCTCGCTTAAATTCCTACTGACGCTATTTGCAAAACGCCCATAAACCAAAAGATAAACTGTGCTGGACTGCGGAGCAGGGATTGGTAGGATCACCAAATAATTGTTGGCCAATGTTTATAAGACTGTTGACATTAATGACCAATGTGCGAAGTATATCGAAGCTGCGAAGGATCATCTTAAAGCCTGCACAAGAGTCAGACATTTTATTAATAAGGGGTTACAAGACTTTTAATTTACCTAAAACTATGACTGTGTCTGGATTCAATGGGTGCTAGCCTATCTTCCCGAGAAAGAGGCGGTCGAATTTTTTGAAAGGGCGAAAAGGAGTTTAAATCCGGGAGGAGTGATAATCTTGAAGGAGAACCACTGCAAAAATGGTTTTGCAGTGGATAAAGATGACTGTAGTGTTACCAGGAGCAGATAGCTCTATCTAGAACTTCTTGAAAAGGCGGGACTTCAGGTAATACAAGAGGAACGGCAATCTCCCTGGCCAGAAGATTTGTTTGAAGTGCGAATGTATGCAGCCGTTGCCAAATAAAATTGAAAGAATCAGTTTAGTGATAGATGCTGCCTTGATCAAAATCCATATATTGAATATTTATTGAAAAATTGTAAAGATTTGTTAACTCACTCGAAATTCATAATCTCCTCTATATAATATAAAAATTCTCTTATTTTAATAATCAAGCAGATCCTCCAGTCTCATCGATAGATACATTGGTAAGTGGACTTTCTCCATTCTACTTTGTGCTAATATTATTTCTCTCTTCTTCGAGTTTAGTCGAGTTGTTGACACTATTATCAAATCCTAAGTTTTTGGACTGAGGATAAAGACAGTAATGCTGTATCACAAAAATTAAATCATAAAATATCGTTAAAATAGATAAGATGAGCTTTGTCACATTCAAACCATTGCCTATCTCAAGACTACCACTTGCGAAGGAAAACACGCCCCCCACCAAGTCGAGGACGATGTTCCAAATGCTCCAACCTTTGGTGCTTTTGCGACGGTAATTATAGTAGACGGGAGGAGTGTACTTAATAAAGCCCACAGCCAATTTGGAGTACCCCATACACGAAAGCGGATTGAAGTATTCGTAAAATTTAACCACGTCCAGTAACCCGGAAAGCAAAATTTAAGTCATAACGAATAACCATAAAGCGATAGCAATGTAGAAGGTGATAATTGATATTCGATTGGCTCCATGTGGGTAAATTATGACTTGAAATGTGAGGATCGCCACCATCAATAATGCATGATAGACGAACAAGAGATCGCTGAGAACTACAGTACCCGAGCCACGAATCTAAAGGAAATAGCCAATGGTGCAGTAAAAGCCATAGAAGAAATACCCACAAACATTGAGGACGTGATAATTGAGAGAGAATCCTTCGACACTTTTATATTTCCAGTTCTCGTAAATTTGACCATAAAATGATACTGACCAAGCGACAGAATAAACGATTCCACAGATTAGAGACCAAATTTCCCAGAATTCCATAGTGAGTTATGTGTGTGTTAAAATATAGTTGGTTTTAAAAAATTGTAATATTGAATATATATAAATTAATCATATAAATGAGGTGTGAATCCAGCCATTGTTGTTATAAATTTAAAATAATAAACACATAAAATGCGAAACAGATCTCCATAAGATTCTTTCTTGATGTTATAATATTATTCAATTAACATTTTATTACTTATCCAATATATAATCTGATGATAACTAGAATTCTACAAAATAAGCAGTTTACAAACAAACTTGTGTTCAACTTCGCCAACAAAAGCTTTGATCTCACTATCATTGGTGGAGGACCAGGAGGTATTAAAAATACATAACCATCATTTTTGTTGTTGCTT
Organism: Halesus radiatus; assembly: GCA_022606495.2. Taxonomy (NCBI): domain Eukaryota; kingdom Metazoa; phylum Arthropoda; class Insecta; order Trichoptera; family Limnephilidae; genus Halesus; species Halesus radiatus. The sequence continues at coordinate 17,641 of JAHDVE020009627.1, read as the reverse complement.
TTCCTATTATATTTTGTATATCTACAATATAGGTTATGTTGCTGCTATCAAGGCTGCTCAGCTCGGACTCAAAACTGCCTGCGTCGAAAAGCGTGGCACCCTTGGAGGAACATGTCTCAATGTTGGATGCATTCCCTCGAAAGCTTTGCTTAATATTTCCCACAAATACTAAGAGGCAGAAAAGCATTTCAAAGCCATGGGGATTGAGGTTTCGGGACTGAACATGAACTGGGCCACTTCGTTGAAAAAGAAAGATGGGATCGTCACCGGATTGACTGGAGGCATCGAATACTTGTTTAAGAAGAATAAGGTTGAATACTTTAAGGGAACTGGAAGATTCACTGCAAAAGATGCTATGTAATAACAAATTAATCAAGGAAAATTAAACATGAAAAAAATTTTATCTAACAAATTAGTGAGGTTAAATCATCAAATGGAGCTATTTAAGTCATTAATTCGAAAAACACGATGATCGCAACTGGAAGCGAACCCAATCCTTTCCCAGGATTGCCTTTCGACTAAAAAATTATAATCAGTTCAACTGGGTAACAAAAAATAAATTAACAATGTATTTTTTACGAATGATGTTTTAAACTAATTATTTTTATGAAACAACAACAAACAGAGCTTTGAACATTCAAAAAATACCAAAATAACTTATTGTGGTTGGAGGAGGAGTCATTGGCTTGGAACTCGGCTCTGTTTATCAAAGGCTTGGCACAAAGGTCACAGTTATCGAGTTTCTTGACCAGATCTGTCCTTCTCTGGACCTCGAGATCGCTGCACAATTCAATAAGCTCCTCACCAAACAAGGCATGAAGATCCTCACTGGACACAAAGTTCTTTCTGGATCTTCCAACGGCTCTCGAGGCTCAATCATCATCGAACCAGTGAAAGGTGGAGACAAGATCACCCTCTAGGCCGATCACGTGCTTGTGGCAACCGGAAGAAGGCCCTATACTGAAGGACTCGGGGCGAAAGAAGTCGGAATTAACATCGATAATAAGGGGAGAATTGAGATCAATGATCATTTCCAGACGTCTGTCTCGAACATATATGCTATCGGAGACGTCGTTAGAGGTGCTATGCTTGCTCATAAAGCAGAGGAGGAAGGAATTGCGTGTGTTTAACATATCGCGGGAAAAGGAGGACATGTGAACTACAATGCCATTCCTTCAGTGATTTATACTCACCCTGAAGTGGCCTGCGTTGGAAAAACCGAAGAATAACTTAAAAAATAAAGTACTTTCCTTAGATTAACAAATATATTTTTTTTTTTTTTTATCGTAGAAATTGAATACAAGAAAGGGACATTCCCAATGATGGCGAACTCCAGAGCCAAAGCCAACGATAGTACCGATGGTTTGGTAAAGGTGCTTTCTGATAAAAAAACTGACAAGATTTTGGGAGTGCATATTATCTCTCCTGGAGCTGGTGAAATGATTGCCGAAGCTGTCCTCGGTATTGAGTACGGTGCAGCCAGCGAAGATTTGGCGAGGACATGTCATGCTCACCCCACGCTCTCTGAAGCAATGAAAGAAGCCTGCATGGCCACCTATGATAAGCCTATTCACTTTTGATTGAGATGTGCATCATATACATATTTCTATAAATATTTTAAGCCAAATCATTTAAAAATTATACCCCGATGAATTAAGCTAATATTTTCTTTTCTTTTCTGATACTAATAATGAGTTATTTTTCGATTGAATATGAAAAATAATTTACAATATGTCCCATCATCATTTCGAATACAAATTTGATATCTTTTTTCAACTTTGGAATAAGATACATAATACATTTTATCTAAAATAAAGTTCTGCAATGCGTATCCTAAACTAAAAAATAAATTATATTTGGATAACAATTAACCGACACTTTTTTATAATAAAAGTAGTAAACTTCATACAATAATAAACTCAATTTAGTCCATAAAATAATGGGAACTTCAAACTCCAAAAACTCTGTTCCTTCTTTCGATGAAGTTTTGAATAACTATATTGTCGAATAAACCATCAAATAAACAAATGATAAAATTCTAAGAGACCCAGTTTCCAACCAAATCTTTCTAATGAAATAACTCTCCTTTACCAACACAGACGAGTTCAACAAAGCAGTCGAAAAACTCCAGCGCAGAAAGGTCTTAAAGCATGAACACTACTTTTCACTGCAATAGTACTACAGCAAGTCAGAATCATCATTTTGTTCGATATTCCACAAGATCGTCGTTATCTATTAATTATCTAATCACTCCTTACGCAACGAGGTGGACTCACGAGTTAATGAAGGCAAGGTGTTCGAAGAGAAATAGGTGTGGTCGATACTATGTAGCTGCAGCCTGGCGTTAGGGTATCTGCTCAAAAATGGCATCGAGTACTCAGTTATTAGTCCTGAATAGATTTACTTGACGCAGGAAGGAGTGGTCAAGATGATCGATCCGGAACTATCTTCAGCACAGAATGATTTTTCCAGAGGTGAGGAGAATCATTTTTACTATGCACCAGAACTCATGCAGTCACGAGACAATAATATTTATGTCAAATAACAACAGTCAAAACGCAGCAGCAACACCTCTCCGATTTTTAGTCTTGGAATGTGCATTATTGAAATAATTTTTCTACGACCGATGAATTAATGTTACAATTCCGAGTAGTTCAGTTTCGAATACTAAGTATTTCAAAGCTATTTAGAGCAACTAAACAACATGGAGGACTACTCTGATGACTTAAAAAAGGTATTGGCGAAAATGCTGGAAATCAATCCCAACCAAAGACTGAGCATTGCAGCGTTGGAGCAGCATTTGTTGTCGATGGTCGAAGGAGCTCTTGATTCATGCACATCCCAAACTAGAAAGTACACCGATACTGACACAGTTGAGCAGAAGGACTATATTGAACCCGATGTCTAGAACTAGATCATCAGTGATTCATTGCCTGAGATGGAGGAGGAACATTATGAAACATCCGATATTGTATCAGGCCATTTCGAGACAGATACAGAGAATCCTGATGAAGCATAAGGAGGTAGTGAAGAGTTTGCAACTGATCGAAGCAACCAAGCCGTGTTGGGTACTGTCATCTCAGCTGCCCATCAGAATCATCTCCCTCTAAAATCATCTATTTACCAAGAACAGAACACAGCTTCATTTAAGGACACATTTGCTTACCCATCTCAACCCCGTTAAACAAGTTTAAATTATTATGAGGCTACCCAGCCTCAATTCACGATTTTACCTCCTCAATTTCCTTAACCTCAGACAGCGACATTTAATAGTACGGGATTATTCACCGATCCCAGACTGCTGGATATGTGTCGTCAAGGTCTCGCTGCCATTGGCCTGCAGCGATCAAAGACCAATAATGAAAACGGAGCTGCATTTGAGTATGCCGTAGATTCTCAATTCACCTTAAACAGAAACAAGATTTCGAACCCCGCACTTGCTTCTTCATTCTCTGCCATCAATAATCAATAATTCGACTGTGGTAAAAACCATAGCCATCAAAGAATGTAAATGGATAGCAATGAGGATAATTAATAGAGACTCCAACCACTCAGTGTTAACAGTCGATAAAGCTGCCGATAGTCCTCAAGGATTCAAAGTTGGCAGCAAGACCGTAATTATGAATAGGATCGTTTAGTCACTAATAGCAATCGATTTCAGCCACAAGATCAGGTCTATTTTCAGTTCTCTTCGCAATCATCTTCCTTCGCAGACATCGCCAAATGTTCAGAGCTTGAGAGATCTTGTTTCTAGAAAAAGAAGCAGCAGCCTCCGAAACAACCTAACTCTCGCATGGCGGACAAATAGAACCAAAATACTTAGGTATCTAAGCCAGCATCGACAGCCAATAAACAAAGTGCTTTGCAGTATGTCAACTAGATTTTCCAGAAAGGCAGATATGAAGGACAGAAGCTCAACGGCTTCAGGCATGGAAAAGGGACTTTCTATTACAAAGAGGGAGGAAAGTATAGCGGGTAATGGTTTCAAAACAAAATGCATGGCAGGGGAATCCTTTATTATTACAACCAGCAGATAGCTTATGATGGGGAGTGGAAGGAGGATAAGCTGTGGGGGTACGGCACGCTCTTTAATGAACAGCCTAAAGTTCTAACTGAAGCTTTTGACTATACAGACTGGGACGATGTCGATGAGTATTGGGTGAAGTATTAAGGATATTTCGAAGATGACAACAAAGCTGGGCAAGGAAAACTCATGCTTAGCAATGGATAAGTTTTCTAAGGCACCTTTGCAGGCGATGAAGTGAATGGCGAAGGTATTTTCTATACTTTGAATGGAGATTCGATTCAGGGTTTTTGGGAAAATAATAAGTTGGTGGAATAGTATTGATTGTCTTTTTTCCGCTTTATCAGACATAATCATTATATACATTCATTCATCGTTGGCTCCAACAAAAACGAGAGAGATATATATTATATTTTTTAATGGAGTCATTTTGTTACTGTATAAAATATACAAGTCTCTATGTAAATATCCAATAAATATTGTGATTAGTTTTTTCCCTCAAGGATTATTAATGTTATTAGATTCAGAGAATAAGAAAAAAGAGTCATTTATGTCCGAAGATGGCAGCAATCAAAAAACCGAACAAGTTTCCGAAAGTCAGCAAAAGGAACAAATAGAACTCCTTAAGATTCTCTCTGCCAACACATTTACCAACCCACGGACAATGGTGATCGTGACCCAGTATGCATACATCACAAGTATCGCAGTGAACCGTACCCTTCTTGCGAACTATCTTACAAGGTTGACAATATCTGGCATGTAGCCTGTGTTCCTCTGACGGCTCGGCAATGACTGAGGCAACGCCAGGTAGGGAAAACCCGATGTTTAAGAACGAAAGGAGAAAGAGTAGGCTTGTGGTGCAGACAGCGATATACCAGAAGGTAGTCAAGATGTGATACATTTCGCTGAGGATGAAGAGGAGGAATACGATGCTGATCGATAACGCGATAAAGAATACGTAATCTATTTTTGAAGTTTTAAGAGGCAATTTATTGAAATTTTAAAAATCGTTATTACAATGGGGTCCAAGCATATATCTAGGTAGTCCCTCCGAGGATTTACAGAGAGGAATGAGTTTGCCGTAGTTTTTCGGATTTGAGATATTTTATGATCCATCCTCAACACTACTATTGTTAAGTTATTACTGTGCGAGATACTTATTATCACTCATATTGTATTTCATAAATTATGTAGATTTTTTTTATATCACTCACATATTAAAAAATAATAAAAAGTTAATAAATATATAATGACAAGCTAATTAGCGGTATCTTGATTGATAAAATCTCATAGAAAATTAATTTTTTCGGTAATTTTTAAAGTTTAGTTATGTTTAATAAACTTTAGTGGTTTGGCATCAAAATAGCAACCTCACTTCAGCCTTGTGTGCTCATTTTTGTTAAGGTTCGGCTGAGTCCTTCTTATTCTTTTTGAAGTAGACGTTCAAATCTTCGTTCAATTTTTTATTAGCCACAACTTTAAGTTCTACATACATTGTTTACAAACATAATCATTAATTAATATAAAAATGAGTTTTCGAAAAGGGGGTTTTGTTTACCTTGTTTAAGCTTGGGATCTCCACCCTTGCTATTGATCCAATAGTCATTCATCTGGCGGTTGAGGCCGTCTTTGTCGACAGTTTTTCTCTATCTTTTGTCATGTTTCTCAGAAAAGGTTCCTCTCTGGCCACTATCTTTGTGTTGGTCTCGTTTGGTTCCGGAGTTTCGATCAAACCTTTTGTTAAACCTTGCGTTACGTGCAGGTTTCCCTTGACCCTCTTTATTTCCTCTATTTTCTTCAGTGCGGACCATGCAATACTTTGGTAGATATCAGATACAATGGTAAAGAAATATATATATCTATTATAAGTGGATAGTTTAAAATTTATATATATATATTAAATTATTATTAAGATAATTATCTAGTGCTAAATATTGTGCTTATATAGGACGAATTCAGAATTCCTAATATTGTAAGCATGCTTAGTAATTGAAAATAGGGAAAAATCAATTGGCTTGGGATTTTTAAATAAATCTTTTCTTCCACCTCAAAGTATCTCTGAGTTGTTGAATGCTTTGTGTCCTCTCTGTGTTGATTGTTTAGTTTGGCTTGTTGTTTAGGGTAAACTCATTACTGAACAAAGATTACCTATATTTTTATCTGAACTTCTTCGACTTTAGTGTCTTATTTCTTTTGGGACTCCCACAGTTGTTGTCGGTCCCTGCAACGGTATCTACTTCGCTACGCTGTTCAGCTTGTCCCTCCACCGCCTCACTCAGTTGCGCGTATTTGTTAGCTCCAGTAATGAGTTTGTCGATAACTGCATTGTCAAAACTAAACAGCTATCTCTTTTATACAGTATGGCTTCCGTGGCTATCGCTCCTATTTCTTGGCAGCGAAGACTCCTTCTTGACTTTCTTGTTCATGTATTCGTAGAAAAAGTTACTAATTATTTTTTGAGTCTTGCTGTTCCCGCTTGCAGGATTGGCATTTCGACTGCGAGTCTATTTGTTCAGGAGGGGCAGTTTATACAGGGTGCTGTTCTCGTTGTTGAGGTTGACTGAAGTGGTCCGAGTAGGGCGGGAGAGCGTGATGCTGCTTCCTTTATTGGTTTATTCTGCAGAGATGAGATGTAGGGGAAATTTGAAGCGGGAGGTGGCTGGGGCTTCAGTGGCGATCGTGTAGTATGGAGATTTGGGGTCCACATACATTGTGATATCGGGGGTTCGTACATAATATTTGTCAATATTGAGTCGGCTCATTTGAGAATAAAAAACTCGGTTATATTTTATTTTGCTGGACGTATTAAAATGGTAAAATACAAAGTATTGTAATTTAGAAAACAATGTTTACAGCACAGAAAAATGCATTATTTGTTATTTATTATTTGGCATGACACATATATATATCTAAAAAGGTTTGCGTATTTAATTACGGTTTTAATATTATTTATGAGAACGAATGTTATCAATGCCTAGTAAAGTATTTATTTTGTATTTTTTTGTTGGGGTTGATGTATTTCTTGAAAGAAGATCATCAGCGCGAAACAAATTATGTATGCTAGTTCCTTTCAGAGAAACCTAAAGTACATTTTAATTGCTTCTTATTGTTATATTTGCTATTTCGACAAATTTATGTGATCAAAGTCAAAAAAAATATTTGTGTCAATGATGGAGAATTCTTATTTTTATATATTTTGTTTAATTCTACTCTCGAAAAATGTGTTTCTCTCTATTTTATTTACATTACTAAAAATAAAAATAATTTTTATTATAACAACCATATTCGTCGGAAAATATAATACATGCATAAGTACTCAATACTTTCCGATGGTTTCCGCACAACGCACTGCGTCTATTATAAGGCTTAGAATCCCCTCACGAGATAACAATTAACCGTCAAAAAGCTCCGCGGAGACATTAATATGGACTGGGACACGCTACTGAAATGCCCCGCCATCGCCATCATGAAAGACTCTCGCCATTCCAACTTCTTCGCTCGACTCCTCGAAGTCGTGAAGTAAGGGGACAGATTCTACTTCATCCACTAATAACTCACTGACAATTTGCAAACCCTGATCAGCAAGCCTGACAAAATATTCAACTCCAAGGAGGTCGTTCGTGTGGCTTCGCAAGCTGTAGATGTGCTTGGTTTATTGATTATAAGGCAGATACAAATGTTGTAGCTATTACCCGAACTATTTTTCTACAACGGAAGAACGATCAAACTCTCACATACTCCGACCGAGGATTTTTCCAAACATCCAAATGATTAAATCAGAAACTCGAATGTTAGTTCCTCGCTTAATTACCGATACATGGCTCCTGAGATGCTGTCCCATGAGAAACCATCTGAGAAAAGCCTTGTCTTCAGCCTTGGGGTAATTTTGTGCGAGTTGTTCCTCAAAGGACCCCTCATCGAAGCGAATACCAAAAAATAGTATTTTTCGTGCATCAACAGATTGTTTCCTGACCAACAACTCAAATCAATATTATATTAAGCGGAAAAACCTCACCCTAGAGACTCGCTAATAAAAATAATCGAAGGGTATTGTCAGTCACAACAGCTATTGGAGTTGCTCTGTCTGATGCTTCGAGTGAACCAGAACGAGAGAATCTCGTTTGGGGAGGCACGAGTGAGGCTCAAGTACCTCCATAAGCGAAACACAGAGAAAGCTTTTAAAGAGGCAAAATCTTCTTAGAAGCATCGATTATCTTCAACGTAGTAGAATAATTATTCGCCATATCGAAAAAATAATAACAGCTCAGGGTCACAGTCTAGCAAGAACTCAAAAGGGGCTCCTGATTCACCTAAAGTGATGGTGGCGACGAGACAGAGTCTGACCAAAATAAATACAAGCTCGAATAAGTTGGCAAAACTTCGTGAGCTGAGCGAAAAGAAAAGAGTCAGGTCAGGGACTGAACAGACCCTCAACAAGCTTAGTATGAAGCGATATTCAACGGAATGTGCGGAGGACGAAAGTGCCGAGAAAAAAAAGAAGGGGTGTCACTGGAAATGTAAATACGGGAATAGGTTGGGAAAGATTTAGTTCGTGTCCCACAATGAGTTGTCTTCTGAGTTGGTGCTGCCAACTATCGGCAGACAGTCCTATAATAGGATAAAAGACAGAAAGGCAATTAAACGATCACAACTAACCTATTACGCAAGAGAAGACAAAAAAGGGTGCGATTCCAAATGGAAAAGCAACATTGGCTTTTTTGCCGAGGAAACTAAATGAAAAAATTTATAAAATTCGATCGATTTAGCAAAATATTTCATACATTTGTAATTCCGAGCATTATATTAATTTTGACAATATTTTTTTAAAATAAACAAACGATGAACACAAATAATTTTAGTTGATTGGGAAGTTGGGAGTGGAGCAGCCCAATCCTTTTAAGAATGTAGAGGTCTACAACATTATGATGCTCGCGTAGCTCAGTCGGTAGAGCGCTCGGCTGTTAACCGAAAGGTCGGTGGTTCAAACCCACCCGTGAGCGATTTTTTTAACCCTATTATTAATAATTATTTTTGTTATATTTTTAATTTTTTTAATATATATTTTTAAAATTAGCCTAAAACCTATCATCATTATATCTAATCTATGAATATTTATGAACAGAAAAGGCATAACTTGTAAATGTTTGATAATTTTCAAAATCAAATATCATCTCATGTCAACATTTTGACAAATTTGATGCATTCACTCATCTCATCTTTGATTTTAAAAAAATGCACAGCCAATATTATAGAGCTATTTATTTGGTATAGAAATTTAACTCGAAGATATTCTAACTGATATTTTAATATTTTGATAAATCAATATATTTCAAATCAGTAAATAAATATATATTCAATTCGTATATTCGAAATTTAGTAATGAACAGCCATTCTGAGAATTCCCTGGGACTTTCCTCAGGAGAATATTATCGGAATGTTTCTCTCCATGCGCCACAAGTCGACATGTTCAAAATCGGACTCATCCTCCTCGACTCCACTCTACTCCGGAGGGAGAACAATCTCTTACTCAAATCTCATTTCTTGCTCAAATGCAAATTATCAGGCAAACACCAAGCACATTTGGGTGATTACGACGACGACCGTCTGGACGACTGCATCGAAATCGGTCCTTTGACCCGGAACTGTGAACCCAACCAATCGAACCTGTTTAATAAAAATGGATACTCTTCTGTGAACTCTTCGGCACTAACCAATCAAACCAAAAAGCCTTCCAACTCTTTACATCTTTCCTCATAAAATCTTACAAAAAAAGTACAAGAATTTTCCCAAAAATGTAGATCAGGGCAGTCGGTTACATCGCCTGAGTAGTTGTTAAGAGACTACAAATAACGAACTAACGAAGTTGAAAGAACACTCCTCGACCTTACTCGTCAGCGCTAATTACTTTAAATACGAGAGGCTGATTTGGTTGAAAAATTGAGAGGTCTCAAATTCAAGCAAATTAACACGCGAGAAGAAGCAGTGCAAACTGATGTCAGACTGGAATAACTGGTCAAGAAGGAAGTGGAGCTAAAGGGACGGGAATACGAGCTCGAAGCAGTAAGCGAGGAACGTGCAGCAGCAATGGACTATAAAGAGCAGTATCTGGACTATATTGAGGACACGATCAATTGTAAGGAGACAGAACTTAACAATAGGGAACGGGAGCTCTAAACACTGCAGAATAAATTGGTGGAAGAAGAATACCGAGCCAAAATTTAACCCCTCAACCAACTCTTCGACGCCAAAGCACTATACGAGTATTTTTCGCTTCTCAAAGACCGAATATACGATGCAGTTACTACGTTTGAATCCACAGGAAACTCCGAGGGGCTGCAGCTGCTTGGGAATCATCCCTTGTACGACCTCTTTGAAGAATACGGATAGCACAACAAGAACAACCAAGAAGGCAGACTGCAAATCCTTCGACTGCTTGAAGTCAACATTCTCGAGCTCAGATATAAACTTGAGGTCGCTGAACAATATTTTGGAGAAGAATACGAAAAGACATGCGATATTCGAAGGGGACTCCAGGATATGCAAATAAAATTCGCATAACTCACTAATTATGAGCAATATCTTGACAGATACCGAAGGATTATTGAAGAAAAGGAGCTAAAGGTACAGACGGACCGACGACTACTGAACAGAGAAATGTTAGTAATCGTAAAATACTTGCAAATCAAAATCGAAGAGCACTATAGTTCTACGGAAGACCCGCACCTGATCTCCTTCTCGACCGATTCCAACCTCAACCATATCACCACGGCCAACCACAACTCGAACAACACTAACAACCCAACTGGCTCGATGTTTCTACTGCGCCAGATCGAGAAATAACAGCCGAGGTCTGCGAGGCACAGGATCTTCCAAATCAAGAGTGAAGCTGCTGCGATTTTGTCGTAATACCATCAAATTAACCCGAATCAATCTATTGCTGACAATTATAATAACGCATGCTCGTCCTCTTTCGACCAGGAGAAGCAATACATGTCAGCCAAAATAAACCAATTGAAAGAATAGTATTCTAAAAGGGTGGATGTAGAACCGCAAAACACCCAGAGGATCATTCGTCTCCAGGCTTAAAATTAGTACCTTAAAAAACAATTGGCCAAATATATGAGGCAGGAACGCGCAGGCAACACAAACAAGAGTCTGCCGATGATATCGAACCACCCCGACAACTCCAATCGCGAAACCCGACTGGGACTCGCCAACAGCCACTACCAAGACAGTTCATACCTCCCCCAACAATCATCAATTTCCAACCTCGATGAAGTGTTAGAGGAGTCAAAACGGAAAAAATTGATCATCAAATATCTAAGTAAGTGGTTTGAAATCTCCTTGCACAAAAATTCCAGGAACCCCACCCTAGCGAAACGTTTCGGATTGCTGACTTGGCGCATTCGACAATATGACCCTGAAATATTCTCCAAGATCGTAGACCTCACCTCTGAAAACTACTAGCCTTATATCTAAAAACTGTGGGAAAGCAAATGTATCAAGGAAAAAAAGAATAAACTATTTCCTTACAAAAGCCTCTCGCTCAAGCGCAAGCAATTTCTAGAAGAGTTCTTTGATTTCCAGCGCAAACAGTTCTTTAAAAACAAAGTGAAAAGCTTGATCCGTTCAATATGTAGAAACAAGGTGAGGAAGGAACGACTGGCTTTTGTGGTCGCGTTTCATAGGTTTGTCAGGAATTGCGCATTAAGCCAACCAGAACAAAGTATTAGTGGGCTCGCCCCGTTAAAAAAAGACTTCGCGACTGACTCTTCAGCAGGTGGGAGCAGGACGATAAAGAATATTTTGAGTAACGCGACAACGATCCTAAGACAAATCCCAAATGCTTAAGAAAGTAATATTGCAGTATCGCAAGATGCCATCGCACTCTCAAAGAGCAATCATAGTAATCTTAAATCTAGCAAAAATAGCAGGACCAACATTTCTGATGTCACCAAGTAGCAGCATCCCCCATCTAAAACAGCAAGTTCCAAGTCACCATTACCTAGACCCAGGAACTCAATCACCAATAACAAGTAAGCCAAACCTAATCAATTCAGCAGCAACCAAATGGTCCATCCTGCTTACACTATCGGCCACTCTAGCACCCCAATGCAAAGTAATCCCGCCTTGATCGAACTCCAAGAACAGATGGAAAACCAGAGGGTCCAGATGCAAAACAGGATGCGCCGTATTTTTGGATGCACTAAGTTGTTATATGTGTTGCTGAGACGAGAGTCAGGGAATGAAGGCCGCAAAGGAAGTGCTTTTTGTAAGTGGAGAGGAGCAGGATGGGTGAAAGCCGCAAAAACCTAGGCGAAGAGATTAGAGAACAAAGTGGATCAGATCGAATTCAGGGCGTCGAGTGATAATGCAAAATATAAGATGGCACAAAGCCTATTAAATTCTAAAGTAAGTACTTTGGAGGAATTGCTATCATATTTACTTCCTTCTTGATGAAAAAGTGTTGCAGCTTATCTAATTTATTTGTTTTAAAAGTCTTCATGATCCTTCAAAGAATAATATTTATATATATTGGTTTCATTAGTTTAAGTTTAAGCATAACGAAAAAAATAAAAATAACACAACATTAGTATCACACTCTCTACGTTAGCAAATCAACAATCTCTATTTTCAAGATTTACATTACAACTCTAGACCACCTATTTTATTCCTAGCCTTAAAACCAACCCAACGACCTGTCTCAACATCAACCCATTCATCATGAAGAAGTACAAATTTAAGTTGAAAATTGGAAAAACCATATATATGAGCATTTTATTAGAATAAACTCAATACATTTCATATACATATAAATTCAAATGTAAATGTTTGAAATACACATGTATTCAACAGAATCAAATTAGTCGATTTAATCATATAACTTAATATTATTTTTAATATTAGAAACAAAATAAATCTCAAAACGTATCATCTTTCTGAGCACTGGTGTGCATATCATAAAATACTCCACAAGGATTTCCCAATAAATCAGTCGGGGTGCCGAACTAAACGATCTTCCCGAACTCCATCACCAGGATTCGATCGCTGCTCATTATGGTCTTCAGTCGATGCGCGATGGTTATCACAGTTGAGTTACTAAAACTCTCCCGAATTACCTTCTGGATCATGTTGTCAGACTTCACATCAATGTTGGCTGTGGCCTCGTCAATCAAGATCATCTTCGATTTCCGGATCAAGGCTCGACAGATGCAGATCAACTGTTTCTACCCTACGGACACGTTGTCGCCAGAGGCTGAGATCTTGGTGTCAAGACCCTCCCGTTCATTCACCAGAAAATCTAGACAGCACTTGAAAAGGGCATTTATGAGAAGTTCATCGTGGTGTTCCATTCGTGGGTCTAGATTTTCTCGAAGTGTTCCCTCAATGAGTACTGGGTCTTGAGGAATCAAAGTGATGCTGGACCTGAGATCCCGAAGGTTCATATTCATGATATTTTGACCATCAATCAAAATCATGCCTGAGGTGGGCTCAATGAGTCTAAGGATAGCAGAAGTGATAGTTGACTTGCCGGCGCCAGTCCTTCCGACGACACCAATTTTTTATCGAGGATTGATTAAGAGGGATATGTTCTTAAGCACATCAGGTAGATCAGGTCTATATTTAAGGACAAGGTTTTTGAACTCAACTCTCCCTTGCGGAATGACTGCGACTAGCGTCTCTTCTTAGGTCGACCAGCTTTTTGTATATTCTGCGTACCCAGTCTCAGGTTCGATCTTCATAAAATGTAGGACCCTTTCAACATTAATCATTGAATTTTCAAATTTAGATAAGGCAGCAATCAAATCAGTCACATTTTAATCCAGCGTAATGGCATAAGTAAGGAGGAGTCCAGTCATCGAGGGATCGCCATTGGCTTTCAATATGCAGAACGCTATTGCAGAAATATTTATTGCATAAGATATCCAAGCCAGTCGTTGATTAAACCAGGCGTCCATCGCTTCCCTGGCTATTCTGTTTCGCTTATTGATGTTCACAGTATTACACTGTTTCTCCAGGAACTCGCTAGAGGTTCCATAAGCTCTGATGGTGGCGAGTCCATTTATAGTTTCCGTGAGGCCACTAACAATAGGTGAGATGCTCACATTCTCCAGTCTGATGCATTCTCGTTGTGTTTTCAAGTAGTAAATCTTAAAACGATAGCAGACGTAAACAAAGATGACCACAGGAATTAAAAAATAGCTGGTAGAGCAGTAAACGCAAATGGATACGATGCTTAGGAGGATAAAAAAGTATAGTAAAACATTTAAAAGTATTAAGCCAACAATTTCATCAAGCTATTGGAGGTCTTTGGACAGTCGGTTCAGAATTCTTCCTGTGGGCACCCGGTCGAAGAATTCCGGTATGCTTGCATAGAGTAGTCCTTTGATCATCTTCCTGTGGGAAATAGTTCCTTGATTAATTGTGGAAAATACCCAAATCAGATTTCTGCAGCAAGCAAACAGGGCTGAAACAACAGCCAAGATAGTAAACATTATGAGATTGCTATACCCTCCGTTTGGGTTTTGACACCACCGCTTGATTTCGATGTTTGACCAGACTGATGTCACCATAAAAAATATAAGTGCCAACAACAAACTGACTACAAAAACAAACCCTCCGTTCAAGTTGAAATAATTTTTATAGACTTCCCAATCGACTTCACCTTTTCTTCGATCTTCCGGAAGTAGGAGCTGTGCGACAAGTCCATCTCTAATTTTTTATTCAACCACGACTGGAGTTAGTTCCTGCTTGCTCCTGATTTACTCGGTCTTCACTACTTTAGTGATTTAAGCCTGGTCATCTGCCCCTTTCCTTTTAGCTTCAGCAGCCTTCTTTTCAGAAAGTTTTTCGATTTCTTTGAAATATGTACTATCCTTAACATGCCCATATGGCCCGTTTTCGACAACCTGCCCTTTCTTCAGTATGATTATTTGGTCGGCATATTTGGCGTAAATAACAGCGTGAGTCACCAGAAGTCTGGTTTTCCCTTTTAGGTAATTCAACAGAGTTTCTTTGATAATGAAGTCGCCAACATGAACGTCCACAGCGCTGATCACATCGTCAAGTAGGTAGATGTCTCGATCGGCATATAAAGCTCGGGCGAGAGTGATTCTGGCTTTTTGCCCTCCTGATAAGTTCGTGCCTTTCTCCCCGATCGTCGTGTTGATTCCCTCAGTCAGCACCTTTACGTCGGCCTCCATACAGGAGAATTTTACGCATGAGGCCAGCTTCTACTCGTTTTTCTCTGAGGTAAGAATGATGTTCTCAGCGACTGTTGCGCTCATAATCCATGGTTTCTGGGGCACGAAAGCAATCGATCCATTGATGACGATACTTGGCTGATAGAGGGGGTTGGGTTTCATTTCTCCAAGCATTGAGTAGAGAAGACTGGATTTACCACTTCCTGTATCGCCTAAAACGATGACAAAAGCACCAGGCTGCACATTCAGGTTGATATTTTTTAGGATTTTAATATGCGGTGTTTCAATTTCATAAAAGCGACTCTATGCGCCAGACATTAATAACCGTTTGGTTTAATTTCCCAAATCTTAATCAACAAGAGGCACAAAACTACTTTCTGGTTGGATGTCTGGTTTTCTTTTAATCAGATGACTCAAGTCTTTGTCTTTTTTTTCTTTTGGATGTTGATCTTTGATTTAAAGATCCCAGTAAAAATGTCCATCTTATATCACTATGGCGTACTTTTTGCCTTTATCCTTCTGGACAGTATGAGCAATGTATTTGATTTCAATCTCTTAGTCGTAAAGAAAAATCCCGATCCTCTTGATTGAAATCCATATTTGCAGCAATTGGTTGACATTTTCAGGTATTATTTTGAGGGGGACTTGAAGGATATTGAGCAAGATAAGGAGAGTGAATGCTTTTTAAGCAGTTATCTGATTTCCCAAGAAAACATAAGTCACTAATGTGGCTGACAATACGAGAGGAGTGGTTATCCAAAAAATCGAAGCCGCCAGAGCTTTGACAAGTCCCACTTTCTTAATCTTCTGAAGTTCCTCCATCCTGGCAGCGTCGAGCCTTCTGAAGAAATATTTTTCCCATGCATTCACCTTGATAAACTGAATCAAATTAAATATTTATGTGGTTATCCTCATTCGTTTATCTTTCCTTTTGACAAGTTCCCCATTAGTTTAACTAATAATTTTTCCACTTGGAAAAAAAAATCAAAGACATCGTCACCATGACTACGATCCCTGCCAAAAATGAAATTCCAATGAAAATGTACATGAGGTACATACTAACACCGAGCTGAATTGGCAGAAATAATACAAAGTTCATAGTAGAACCGAGGCTGGTAATACGCTGCGCATCGACTTGGCTGTAATTGATTAGCTGCGATATTGAGTACTTCTTGGAGCATAAGGTTGGATATTTAAGAGCCTTGTTAAAAATGCAAAGACTCAAGCTGTTACTTGCATTAAAACCTATCAGTCCGATCTCGAAATTCAGTTGGGATTTCGCCAAACTTTGCAAAAACTTGAGAAAAAGAATGATCGTAATGAGGATTACACCATGTTCAATACTTTTATTATCAGATTTCACGTATAAGATAACCTGGCGAGTAATGATAGGTAACACCATCAAAATGGCGGTGGTAATTGCTCCTGCAATAAAAGCTATTGTGAAGTTTTTGCTGTAGGTACGAAAGATGCTTTTCACAACCCTCCAACCTTTCGTCCCCTCAGAAAAGTCAGTACTGGCTGACTGGTTGGGATATTAGGCGATATGATTGTGCAGTCTGGAAAATTCGAATTGAGAGTAGTCCTTGTTGGGCAGCTGAGGGACGGACCACTGCTCCAAGGCTACCTCGTTTCCGAAAGCCAGTATGGGAGAAATAAACAAAAAGAAGAGTCTTTGGAGAATGTTTTTTGGTTATAGAAAATAGTGTTGGTTTCTATAAGACTCCTTAACTTCCTATTCATTTTGTTTATGAGGATTCTACGGTTGGTAAAAAGTTTAGCTCATAAATCCTTAATAATGGATTAGGAGGGTATTTATTGAAAAAGTATTTAATAAAATATAGTATTTTTTTTTTTTAATATTAGTACATAGTTAAGTTTTTTTATTGTTTTAATCGTGTAACATAATTATTTTGAACTGTTATTTATGTATTATGACATTCAAATAATTGTTACAGTCTTTCCTTCAAACTTTCTAAAAAACTAATTAAATAAATCTTTTCACATAAATTTTATAATTGCGCTATAAACATCAACAAAATTCAGACAAAATAAAAATGTAAATGAATTTGTAATTATTTTTTATTTTAAACGAGGGTGTTGTTGTTTGAAAAATCCAGCATTATATTAGATATTTATACATATTTGTTTGTTCTATGGACGTTTGCTAGACGACCTTCATTCAAGTTTATGGCCTGAAGTCCACCCTTTTTCCCCTGTCGACCTCTATCTTTCTCGAAATTTTTGTTCTTTTATAGGAGCATTCCTCCGCGACCATTGTGTTAGGTTTTATACAATTGTTATCTCTTAATCACGATTAGGTAGTCGACAGCTCCGAATTTATACGTATTTAACGTGTTGGGCTGCACACGAATTTCAAATGTATCTCGGTTGGGGGCTCGAACTCGCTATT